>JAJIBD010030369.1:0-29153 GCA_021461705.1 Cryptotis parvus
ACAGCTCAGGGTCTTAGATCACTTGATCACTTGAATCTCAAGTATTCATCGATTTGTTTGGAAGTGGGCACCAGGAACATTTCCATTTTGGACCTTATCAAGCTACAATGTAGTTCAATGGCATCTGGGTTGATTCAGAATACAGAGCTCCTCAAACCGCTCCTTCAGTGGCAAGTTAACAAGGAAGCCTGACCATCTTGTAGGTGGGCGGCCACGTGATCTTTTGACATCCCGGGATCCAGTCAGTAGCGGTTCAGTGGTCCAGGCGGTTGTCCTCCAAAAATCACTATGTCCAGTCCATCTAGATTTTCATGCCTGGCAAACAATACAGCTCCTGATTCTGGAATAGCGACGGAGGTCAGAACTCCTGACTTTCCTTCTCACTCCTGAGTGAGAACCTTAAGATATTCCAAGCATAGCTCTTTCGATGCCTCTCTGGGGGAGACCCTTAAAGCATTCTCATCCCGCTTTCGTAGGGCCCATGTCTCGAAGGTTGTGCATGTTAATGCAGGGAGAACGGTGGAGTCGTAAGAGATGCCCGAGCCGGAGGTTCTTTGTCCTTTTTAGCTATTTCTTCTCGATGCCTTTGAAGGTATTCCATGCCGCTCTTCCTCCTCCCTCCTGTGCAGCTCAGGTTTCAGTGGGTCGTCATCATATTGACTTCCTCATCTAGGTACATACAACTGCTTTATTCAGAAACGTTTAATCCATGGAGAGTGAATGGGGCCATTGAACTAGTTCATTTCCCTCATGAACATAGTTTTCTTCAGATTCAGCTGTAGACCTACCTTTCCAAATACTCCCTCGGTCAAAGTCAGCCAGCATTTGTGCCGCTTTGGCTAATGTTTCGCGTTATTAGAACGATGTCACCTCAGCGGAAAGCGGAGGTGGTGTAGCTTTCGTTTTAATATCTTATCTCTCACTCCCATTCCTTCCCATTCTAATTGTCTCATGATTTTCTTCAGCCGATCTTCCTCGGTCCTATCTCTTGGCATTAAAATCACCGTACTATGATCTTGTAGAAGGTGTGGATCTTTTTATATAAAATCCAATTCCATGTAGAATTTCTCAATTTCATCTTCTTTGTATGTGGGATGTTGGTGCATAGACAATGAAGACAGAAATTGCTGGCAGTGGGCCACATCTCTCAAGTGTAATTCGTCCTATTCGGTCTTGTTAGGCATTCAAATGAAATCAATGTTGACAGCCATGTTCGTGTTGACAAGGGCGGACACTAACGCCATCGGATCGCCTTCTCTCTTTCATCACATGCTCCAAGGAACAATTTTTTCTCCGGTGTCAAATAAGGCATGACGCCGACTTGGACGCCCCTCCTCGCCTCAGTCAGACCAATGATGTCGCATTTGATCTTTCTTGCTTCGCATCAGATCCCCAATATATGCTTCATTTACAGTGTACACAGGGTCTTAGATAATGACCAACAAAAGGAGTTCAAACCAGGCAGGAGGAAGAAAGTGCAGTAATAAAACTTAGAAGAGAAATCACTGAATCCCCAAAAATCCAAGATCAATTTTGAAACCAAAAGCTGGTTCTTGGGGGGAAAAAAAGAAAAGAAAGAAAAAAAAAAAAACAGCTTTGATAAACTACTAGCAAGAATCACAAAGAGAGAGAAAATAATGCAATCAAATCAGAAAATGAAAGCAGGGAATGTCACAACAGAAACTACAGAAAATCAAAGAATTATCAGGAGATTACTTTGAGAATCTTCATGCCCATGAAACAAAAAATCTAAAAGAAATGGATAAAATTCCTGGCTTCCTATAATCTCCCATGGCTGAAATCCAAGAAAATGTAAGCAATGAACTGATCACCATCAAGGAAATTAAATGGTAATCAAAAGTCTTCCCAAAAATAAAAGCCCAAACCCAAATAGATTCACCTTAGGAAACCTTTCAAACCCTTCAAAGAGCTAAACTACTGGGACAGAGTGATAGTAATAGCGGGTAGGCATTTGCCTACCATGTGGCCAACCAGGTCTGACCCTTGGTAATCTCATATGGTCCTCCTGAAAGCACTGCTAGAGAAATACCTGAGGCAAAGCCAGGCAACCTCCTGAGTATCACCTATGACCCAAAAATGGGAAAAAGAGAATAACAACTTTTCTTGCTTTTCCAGGAAACTACAAACACTCCCAAAAGGTTTCTATGGAGCAAACATCACTCTGATACCAAAAAAGCAACAGAGAGACCACAGAAAAAAAAGAGAGAATTACAGTCAATATCCCTGATGAACACAGATGCAAATATCCTCAACAAAATACTAAATAGGGATTCCACATCTCATCAAAAGATCATGACCAAACGTAGGTAGAATTCATCCAGGATAAATTAAGGATGTTTTAACACTTGCAAGTTAATCAACATAATGTAACATATCCATAAAAAAAAAATAAAAACCAAAGCAGCATAACAATAGATGCAGAAGAAAGCCTTTAACAAGATCCATCACCCAGTACTGATAAAAACTCACAACAAAAATCGAAATTGAAAATTTCCTGACTATAGTCAATCCCATTTACCACACCCCCACAGCAAAGCATTATCACTGAAAAGCACCAAAAAGACTTTCTCATGTCAGACAAATTAAATGGCCGGGATGGTAGTCCAGTGAGGTTGATGTTTGCCTTGCACGGCTCCAAACCAGGTTCAATTCATCCGGCATCCGATATCATCCCTTAACACCGCCAGAGTAGTTCTGAAGACAGAGAAGTAGAGCCCTGAAGATTTTATGCGTGATTACCCGAGAAGAAAAAAAAAGCCAAAGTTACCCACTTTCATTAATCACTCGTATTCAATATAGCACTGGAAATAGCAGTTAGGCAGAAAAAAAAAAAACATCAAGGGCATCAGATAGGAAAAGATAGGCCAAGCTTTCACTAATTGCAGAAGATGAAATTATATTTAGAAAATCCTCGGGAAGACTCTCACCAAAAAATTCCAGAAACAATAGATTTGTATAAAGTGGCAGGTTACAAAATCAGTTCATGGAATTCCATGACTTTCCTATATGAAAGAGAAGAAAAGATATTTAAAAATACACCACAATAATAACAACCCTGTCTACAACTAAGCCTCAGAAAAATCAAGTACCTTGTAATAAGCTTTAACTAAAAGAGGCGACAGACCTATGCAAAAATACCACAAACAACTACTTCAAGCAGCCAAAGAGGACATAGAGAAATGGAAACTCTGGCCCCTGGCTCATAGACAGGGAGGATTTCCCCCAACATCACTTCAAATGGCAATACCCCCAGAGGGGATTACACAGATTCAATGTAGTCCCTACAAGGATACCAAGGGATATTTTTCAAAGAATTAGACCAAACACTGCTGAAAGTCATACATGGAAAAAAAAAAAGAACACATTCCTAACATCACTAACCATCAGGGAGATGTCATCTTACATCAGAGACTGGGCACACACCAAAAAAGAACAAAAACAAATTAGTGCTGGTACAAATGTAAGGGAAAAGGGCTCATCTGATACTGGGTATGCCAACTAGCCTGAGTCTTCTTTGAAAACAATTAGGCATGTCCCAAAAAAAAAAAAAAAAAAAACAGAAATTGAGCTTCCATACGACCCAGCTTATCTCACTTCTGGGGTCCAAAACAGAAAAGCATCTGTACTTCTATAGTTCAATGCAATACTATTCTGGATAGTCAGAATCTGAAAACAACCCAAGCTTCCTCCGGAACAGATGACTGATAAAGGAACTATGATGCATCTACACAATGGAATAATACTGCGTAGTCACGGTAAATAATAAAATAATAAAATCAGCTTATATGGATGGATATAGAGGATCATGCTGAGTGAAAGGAATCAGAGGTGGGAGTAACAGACATACACTGACTACACTCATTTGAGGGGTGTGTGTGTGTGTGTGTGTGTGTGTGTGGGTGTGTAGTAAAAGTGTGTGCATAAACATAGTAAGAGACTAATACCCAAAGACAGGTCAAAGGAAGGCCATGGCTGGGAACTTGCCACAAATGGGGTGGGCTGGGACTGGGGGCAGTTAGGAAAAAAGAAGCGAATCAGTTGATTAGTTAAAAATAATCACCCCGGACATGAACTGAATGCTGAAAAACATGAAAAACATGATAACCTCTCAGTCCCTGTATTCCAAAGCGCAAACCATATAAGAGAGAGAGATAGAGAGACAGAGAGATTGTAAAGAGACAGAGAGAGAGAGAGAGGAGAGAGTAGAGAGAGAGAGAGAGAAAAAAAAGTCATAGAGGGGCAGTGGGTTAAGCATTGTGAGGGGAAACTGGAGTGTCCTTGGGGGGTGGAAATGTACACTGAGAGAAGAGTTGGAGTCTGTTAGATCACTGTATGACTCAAATCTCATAATATAAATAACTTTGTAATTCTGGGTATCTCATGGTGACTCCAACAAGAAAAAAAGGGGCCGGAGTACTAGGACAGCAGGTGGGTATTGCCTTATATCCCACAGTCCCTGCGAGTACCTCCAGGAGTAATTAACTGAGTGCACAGCCAGTGGAGTAACCCCTAATCATCGCCGGGTAACACCCAAAAGACAGAAAAAGTAAAATAAATAAAAAATAACTAAAATTGAATCATAGGTAGGTCTCATTATACTCTTCCTGCACTCTCCAAACAGTTTCCTACAATCCCTTGGTATGCAACCTTAACTCACTTTGAAGCCCCAGTAATTTAAGATATTGAGAATATATAACCTGAAATCCAACTTACATATCAGATAACTACAGTGAAATGCAGGCAAGACAAGTCGATAAAATTCAGAACCAGAGAAAATACTCGCTCAGTTTTATGAAAACCTAATTTATCATTTTAATTAAACCATATACCTCTATGGGGAAAAAGACTGGCTCACATTTTCTTTACTTTTAAACCTAAAGGCCACTAAGTTAAAAAACATCTATATTAGATCTGAAATTGGTTGCCTCCACCCACTTGAAAAGGATCCAAAGTAAATCTATATATCACCCAAATGGTGAAACTACACCTCCAGAGTTTCCTCTCTGGGCTTCACCCTCACCCCTGGGTGCAGTAATGCACTGCCTGTAGCTCTATTTATCATCTTCCCAGCTTCTATTTATTTAGGAGCAGAGACAGAGCAGGAAATGGGACAAGTCAAATGATCAATACAATCAATCTCATCACCTTCACAACATGCTGTGAGTGTAATTAACCCCTCTATTTATTTAGGGGATCACACCCCTTATATTTAAGGGGCAGTGAGTCCCTGCTGGCTTCACTGTGATAATTATGTTATAACAAGGATTGAGTTTCAATCATAATAGATAGAAGAAAAAGAAGAAACTTTGTACTTGAAGTATAGTTGTGTAAAAGGTGTGTGTGTGTGTGTGTTTTAAAAAACTTTTTGGGACTGTATTCAAAGGAGAATGACAAAGCTCTCCTGAACAGAGCACTGAGTTTGATAAACCTACAGCCACACGCCCCATTATCAATGGATGCCTCCCCTGAATGAGATAGAAGCCAAACATAATCTGTTGGACGTAGAAACTAAATTTGCAAAGTCGAGGGCTCAAGGGTATCCTCTCCCCCCACTAGCCTGAGTCTGGGGGGTCTCCTCCAATAAGAATCAAGCAAAAAAGACCTTTGATGTAAAACGATAGAAAAGCAAAAGGAAGGAAAACATTCAACCACTCATGGATATGGCCAATTATAGGATACAAAATACTGAGCCTCTAGCGAAAAGCCTAACCCACGGATCCCATAAGACTGGAACGAAAGATAGGCTAACCACATCGGGCTACCCCGCCACAGCCCCAAGGATCAGCCCCAAGTGATCTTGCCACCTTCAGGCATCAGTGTAGCCATAGGTGACAAAGCTGGGAACTGTCTAGTTTGGCAGCCGTCCTAGTCACCTCTGAAAAAAAATCAAGAGGGCCTACTAGTCACGCTGCCTCAACCTCCACCACCTTAAGAATATATAAAACCAGGGCCCCGTAAAAAATACTGGAGGGTAAGGCCCTTCTGTATGAGTGCAGTCAACCCAGGTTCAAACCTTCACTCCCATATGGTCCCCCAGCACCACCAAGAGTTTACTACTGAGTCCAGAACCAGGAGTAACCTCAAGCATGACTAGGGTGGTAGCCCCAAAAAATAAGAACAAAGAGAAAAATTTAAAAAAAAAAAAAGTCCTGCTTTTTAAATAAATTGTGAAGTGGAAAGCCTGAGCTTCATACCTGGCTGTGCCTAGGGCTTACCCCCCCTGGTTCTGTGCTTAGGACACCCTCCTCCTGGCAGTGTTGAGGGACCATATGTAGGTGCTAGGGGCAGAACCAAGGTCATTGCATGCAAGGCAAACATCCTCATCCCTAAAAACTTTCCAGCCATCCACTGGAGGTTCATAGCTCAGACAAAATGGCACCAGGACCAAACGGCAATCAGTTGATGAGACAGAACATTCTGGAATCAGAGATCACCTGGCTGCAGCACGGAGACAGGACTCACGCCCAGCTAGTGCCAGGAAGCTCCCAGGCCGCATTCTGTGCTTCTCCACATCGAACCCCTACAGATAACAGGAGTGGGACCATATGCACCACTTCCACTAGTTTCCCCGGTCCCCTCTTTCCCGCCCCAGACAGCTTAAAAATTCCGCTTAGTCTCTTCCAGGGTAGAGCTCTACCCATCCTCATCCAAGGCTTCAAAAGTTCTGCCCGAGGAGCACCCCAATAAACTCCTATTCCTTCACTTTTATTTGTCTCTGTCTTTCCATCTGTCCTAGCTGAGGTCAGTGATCTATCACCACCAATATTTTTTATAAATCTCCAGTTTTATTAATCTTTCACAGTCATGATGTCCATAATGCATGTGGAAATAAAAATTATACTCAAGTTATATTTCAAGTTCCAGAAACTCTTCAATATGTCAGTTTTTTCACTAGATTCACAACATATCTTTACTATCCCCAAAATATTTTACTACTATTCAACAGTATACAAGTTCTCTCCGATAGTCAAAATGTACAAAAAAACGGAGCATTACGATCTGAATTCTATGATAATTCAAAATTCAAATCATCAAACCAAACCAAAACCCGCACTGCATGTGACTTCCTAGAAAAGGACATTAGGTAAAAGCTGGGAAAGGCTTAAATAAGTGGACTTTAGTACGACTACGGGTTCATCTACTATGACACCCTAAATTAGACCAAAAAATAAGATACAACGGGAAAGTAGGAAGAAAATATGGGGAACTCTTACAATTATTTTTGACAATTTTTCGGTAACCAAAGACTGTTTTAAATTGACTTTTGGGGCGGGAGCAGCCCAGCTGGTAGGGCCTTGGCCTTGCATCGGCCGGCCTGTCCAGCCCGGTTCGATCCCCGGCATCCCATATGGTCCCCCCCAGCACCGCCAGGAGTAACCCTGAGTGCAGAGCCAGGAGTAACCCCTGAGCATTGCAGGGTGTGACCCCCCCAAAAAAAAAAAATAACAATAAATAAATAAATAAATAGATAGATAGATAGATATGATAGATAGATAGATAGATAGATAAATAGATTTAAAAAATTGACTTTTCCTTTAAACAAGATGGGCAGGGTCCCAGTAAGTGGATGGCAGCATCTACCTAGCATACCAACAATCACCAGTTTAGTCTCAGAGGCTTCCACATAAGCTGGCCCTGAAGCCTGGCACCTCTGCTGTCTATGACCAGGTGCTGGCAAGCACCACATGTGGTGGCATCCCATCACAAGCAACTAAATCAAAAAGATGAGTGAGAGCATGATAGTACAGTGGGAAGGGCGCTTGCCTTGCATGCAGCCAACCCAGATTTCATCCCTGGCACCCCATATGGTCTTACCAGGAGAGATCCTAGCAAAGAAAAGTATGAAGAAGCCCCCTGGAACACCATGGGGTATGGCCCAAATATCAAACAGAAAAGGTTGTTAGAGCCAGAGGGTGAGGAATGTAACTCCCTTAACACATGTATGTGGTCAGCACAGGCCCTGAAGCTCCAGGGGTGAGGAATGTAACCCCTGACAGACACGTATGTGGTCAGCACAGGCTCTGGGGCCATCACAACCAGACGGTGCAGGAGCACCACTCAAGAGTTTGGTTCTTGGAAGGTACATGTGCAAGATCCACAACGAAAGCAGGGGAACACCTCGAGGAGCACCAACTAAAGCAGGGGAGCACTCAGAGTACCCAACTAAAGCATGGATTGCTTAGAAGCACCCAATTAAAGCAGGAGTGCTGGGAGCACCCAACTAAAGCAAGGGAACATTCAGGGAGCACCCACCATAGCAGGGATCGCTCAGGAGCACCCCCTGATAAGTATCACAGCCTGACATGGGGATGCATGGCAATAACAAAGAGCTGGGAAGTCAGGGAGAATAAATTTGAAAAGGAAAATTTTAAAGATGATGAAATAATAAAATGGTAAATGGAGAATACAAATTACAAATAAAAACAAACAAGCCAGGGGCCAGAGCAGTAGTAGAGCAGGTAGAACTTGCCTTACACAAGCCTAACCTGTTTTGATCCCTCGTATTCTATATGGTCCCCCAAGCTCCCCTCTTCAGAAATGATTCCTGAGTGCAGAGCCAGGGAATAAGCCCTGAGCACTGCCAGGTATGGGCCAACAAGAAACAAGCAAAAGAAAACAAAGAAGTTCATTTCCAAAAAATCTCAGTAACTTCTTTTTCACAGTGAGATACACAGTTACAAAGTTGATCAAAGTGATTGGGTATCGGGTCATATAATGCTCCAACACCCGCCCTTCACCAGTGCACATTTCCCACCACCAATGTCCCCCCAGTTTCCCACCTCTACCCGCCTATGGCAGCAAAATCTTTTCTCCTTCTTTTCTTTCTCCTTTCTCTCTCTGTGTCTCTCATACTCTCTCCTTCACTTGATCACTTGATCACTCTGAAATCCCAATATTTGCCGATTTGCTCGAGCGTGGTGCCAGTAACGCTTCCATTTGTCCCTGTCATATGCCAGTGTAGCCTAATGGTACCCGTTTTCTGCTCCAGGAATACAAAGAACCTCAAACCATTAATTCAGGGTCTTGACAATGAAGGCTGACCATCTTGTAAGGTGGCGGCCACGTGATCCTTTGACATCCCTGGGATCCAGTCGGTAACAGCTCTAGTCCAGCGGCCATCTCCAAGTCAAATTACATGTCCAGCCCATCTGATTTTCAATGCCTTGGCAAACAAGACAGTGTACCTGGGATTCTCGATCGACAATGGAGGTCGGAACTCCAGATTCCTTCTCTCACTTGAGTGAGGCGTGATATTCCAAGCATAGCTCTTTCGATTCCTCTTTGGGAGACCAATAGCATTCTCATCCTGCTTTCAGAGGGCCCAGGTCTCTGGAGGCATATGTTAATGCAGGGAGAACGGGTGGGAGCCGAAGAGATGTGCCTGGAGCCAAAGGTTCTTTGTCCTTTTAGCTATTTCGATGCCCTTGAAAGTGTTCCACACCGCTCTCTTCCCTCCTGCACAGCTCAGGTAATTTCTCTCAATATAGTTTGCAATATAGATACCGAAAGGTTATCATGTATAACCCTTTTTACCTTTAGCAACTTCTTGAATATATAATACTTTCGCCAATTTTCTCAATATGCACAGCCTGGGGACCATTTATATCATTACAAAGGCTTCTTTCAGTCAGAAACCTATAGGAACATTGACAATTCTAAGGATTTACTGGAACATTTCTTGTAAGAAGTCAGATGAAGAGCAGCAGTCCCAGTGGGCATTGCTGAACAGCTGGTGATAAGGAAAAGAAAAACCATTAAGTGAATCTTTCTCTATGAATACACACTGAAGGGATGCAAGGGAATGGATACTGGCAAGTACTAATCTTTCTAGAAGATAAAAACTCTCTCCTGTCCAGGATGAATTTGGATTTAATTAAAAATAAACAGAAAAACGGAAGAGCAACTTGGACATGCCCGAATAAGCACCTTAGAAAGAATGATTTTAATTCAAGGGAGGTTTACCTTGCTTGGATACTGCACAATTGTTCTTGAAAACTCTATAATGTGATATATGAATCACAGGCAGCTAATGTAAATTTCATGTTTTAGCCTTTGCCAGAAAAGTAACTCTCCCACAGAAAAGCAAAACACCTACAATGTCTGATGACCCTGACATGCCTAAGCACACTTAACACTCTACCTTCAATACTGCCTTTCCACAATCAGTGACTTGGTCCAGCAGGTGCCGGACTTCTCGCTTAAGGCTCACAGCAGTGGCTTCTGCAGCTGACCGTGACCGCTGGACCCTACCCTTCTCTGAGAAAAAGATACTCAATGTGACAAGGTAGGCCCTAAGGACATGTATGTAGCAGCGAGCAGCCATACCAAAGCCCATTTTTTAAAAATATTTTTATTTTACTTATTTTTTGCTTTTGGGGGCACACCTGGCGTATGCTCAGGGGTTACTCCTGGCTCTGCACTCAGGAATTACTCCTGGAGGTGGTTGGGGGAACCATATGGGATGCTGAATCGAACCTGGGATGGCCACGCAAGGCAAACACCCTACCACTGCACAATTGTTCGCCCATGTTTCCAAGTATATTTATCACAAAATACCTGTTTTTAAAAGTCTGCAGGTGGAAAAGGATTTGCCGCATTTTTATTAATAAACTTCTTTGTAGGCCCTACACCCATTGTGACCAAGAGGATAAGGGAAAAGACACTGAGCCCTGTTAGACCAACCACACCCTGCCTCCACTGAGTCCCCAATTGTCTCAGCCTCCCTGAAAGCAGCGGTGCTACAGACTCAGGGTCGAAAGTACATTTTCTCTCTTTGACATGAAGAGATGACAGTCACAGGAAGAAGCAAGTCAGCCTGGGAGTAGGCCAACTGTCCTCTTCAGAGGAGGTCATGAAGTCCAGCACTGGAGTGCCAAAAAGACAACCTAGAAACTGCCTAACCAACACACCATGTTGACCATAAAGAAAGTCCGAATGGCATGCATCATGGAGTATATATACTTAGACTCGTAGGCACCGTGACCTCAGGACTGACACTTATTCAATAATAAAGAGACCATGCAAAGATAGATAAAACTGTGATCCAAGGGCCTGAGCACACAGGGCATTTGCCTTACATGGCCAACCCAGGTTCAACCCCCAGCATCCCACGATTCCCGGCACTGCCAGGAGTGCTCGGGACCACAGTGCAGAGCCAGGAGGATCTCGGAGTGCAGAGCCAGGAGTACTTACTGGCTCTGCACTCAGGGATTGAAGTGGTGGAGCTTAATTACTCCTCGCTCTCCTGGAGTGCAGAGCCAGGAGTAATCCCAGAGCATCAGCATTGGTGATCCAAAATAAGAGAGAGAGAGAGAGAGAGAGAGAGAGAGAGAGAGAGAAATGTAAATACAACCCTCATCCATCACCGCCCATCCAACATACAATCACCACATCCATGAACTATTCACCATGGTGTTTCCATATTCTGCTTGTTTACTCCTCTGCATGATATGATCTGCCCAGCCTGAGCTCATCTACTCCTGATTGTTCTCACACTCATAAGTGCAGTTGTACTTACTCAAGACTTTCTCCATCTATCTTTCCCCTTTATGCTTCTATGTTCCAAATGCTATTTTTTATCCTTTATTTAAACACTGTGGATTTACAAAGTTGTTCACAATGCAGTTATTTCAAGTAGTCATTATTCCAACACTGGGAGCTGGAGTGATAGTACAGGAGGCAGGGTGCTTGCCTTACATGCAACTGAAACGGGTTCGATCCAAGGCATCCATATAGTTCCCCTGAGGACCACCAGTAATTCCTGCAGAGCCAGAAGTAAACCCTGAGCATTGTAAGGTAACCCAAATAGAAAAAAAAATAAAGTCCAACACCAGTCCCACAACCAATGTGCCTTTATTGCTACCAAGATCCCTAGTTTCCTGCCCACCCAAGCCATAGCAGGCATTAATTAATTTACCTTATACTGCTTTTTACAACATATATCTAGTAATGATGGTGTATCAGAACTGTAGCAGCCACACACTCCAGGAATTCCAAAAATCTTTACCAGGGTGACAAAGTTGAGTTAATTTTTTTTTTTGTAATAATTTTTATCATACCATCATGAGATATGCAATTACAAAGATGTTCATGTTTGGTTTTCAGTCATACAGTGTTCCAGCACCCATCCCTCCACTAGCGCCTATTTCCCACCACCAATGTCCCCAATCCTCCTCCCAGGAGTTAGATCTTTAACTGAGTGGTAGCTCCTGGACATGTAGGCATGGCTGCTGGGCCTTCCAGAAAAATGGAGATATGGGGAGGTAGCTCCATCCCAATTCCATGAAGCCTGAGATTTCAGTCACAAACCCCACATATCTGAAGCTTTTCAGCAGCTTAGTTTCTGGGTGGAAAGCTCATCTGAGCCATGGAGTCCTTGACTTGAACATGACAGCAATTGTGGAGTGTGGAGGTTTTTGTTGAGGCTCTGTTGGGACAGAGCCTCACCGGACCCTCCAGGGTGCCCCAGTTGACTCAGCCTGGTGGACAGGAAGCAACTCTGACACTTGCTGATATCTCTTCGAGATTTATATATGAGTCCTGGGAGTCTTTGGATCATGACCAGTGGATGAGATTACTTGGCACTTGAGGAGGTTCATGAGCATGACTGCCAGGCCTTTTGGAAAACAGGAGGATTAGGGGAGGAGCCCATCCCCAACTCCATGAAAGCCTGAGATTTCAATCACAAAACCCACCTACCTGAATTTTCCAACATAACTTCTGGGCAGGGCTTGACCAAACAATGGAGTCCAACCTTGAACATGGCGCATTGTAGTGGGGGTTTGGCTTCTGGGACTCTGCTGAGATCGGCCTCGTAGATGGAACCCAACTGACTCCTCTGAGGTGCTCCATTGGATCCAGCCTGGTGTGGGAAGCTAGGAAGCATCTCTGCAACTTGTTGATCTCTTTCAAGATTTATGAGTCTCTGGATCATGGCTGGTGAAAGATCTTTTAAATCTGGGGCATCTCATCTCCTTTGAGGTTGCTACCCTTCATGACTTCAGCACTGGGTGAGCTGAAGCCACTGGACCAGCAGAGCCTGGGTCAGGAGCCCACACTCCATTCTGGTGTCCAGATAGTTGGTGTCCAGGGAAGTTTTCTTCCATAGAATGCTGCAGGTGGTGCGGCTGGTCTGGAGAGGAAGCGGCAGTGCGGCTGTTGCCAGCAGTGAATCTGCCTCTGGAACCTCAATAGCGTGCTCCACAGTAGTATCAAACTAGATCCAAAAAGCCATTTTCAGATGCCTTAAAACCCTGTCATCATGCATAGTGCCCAAAGCTGTGGGGCCTCCTAACTGCAAGTTGTGTTTCGCCATCGTAATGGGACCCACTCTGGGCAGGTACTGGGTGGGTAACCAGTCGGTTTCATTTAATGGCGCCTCTCCTGAGCCAGGATATTCACGGGGCATCCACATTCACTCATTCAGAAAGTCTCTGGCTCGGGGGCTGTTCAGACTGCTGACAGCGCCGCTCTCTGCCAGCCTGGCGCTAGCTGCCGTGCTGCTGCCATCTTGCTGCCTCTCCCAAATGCTATTTCTTCTAGCTGTTGTTGTTTTGGGTCATACCCAGCATTGCTCAGGATTTCCCTGTCATTCCTGGTGGAGCCCAGGGATATGGGATGCCAGGGACTAAACCCATATTAGCTGTTGCAAGGACACACTGAGCTATCCCTCTGCTCCTTGCTCTTGCTTATAGGTGTCTTACTTATAGATGTCCTGTAAGACCTTAACAGGCATTTTCAAAACTCTACTCTTCATCTCCTTCCTCATCCCCCCATCCCCTTCCTATCTACATCCTCCCTCCAATAGTTCAGCAAATCACCTCATTAGCTGAGGCATGATTAGCTGGCCAGGTCAAACCTGATCTCACCATTCACCAGTCCTTTCTTACTCTCCAAACAACACTAAGTCCTGGCTTTCATCTGCCTCTCAGATCTGACCAACGGTCTTCCCCTCCTCATGCTTTCTACCCTGACTCAGCTTTGTCTCTGCCTGAGTCACTATGCATCCCTTGCCTTGCTAAGGTTCATTCCCTGTCTTCCATTCCTCCCTTGCCATCCATAGTAGTCTCGAGATTACTATGTCTCAGTCTTGAGGCCATGCCCCACCTTTTCCATTATTTTCCTGGTACGGGACAGATCATCTCTGAATCTACATCTCATTACATCACATTCATTGACACGTCATAACTTAAATTTTTTCAGCTGTTCTACATGCTCAAGACAAAACTCAGACATTTTTCTTATTTGAGGGTGGGGTCAAATCTAGGGCCTCACACATACAAAGTGCCTTCCCACTGAGCCACAGCCCCACTAAGTCCAACCATCGGTAGATAGCAAAGTTGCTACATGAACCACTGCCAAAGGAATAACTATTCCTCTTTATCCTCCCCTTCCTACTCAATGATCCAGCCATCCTGAGCTTTGAGCATTCTGAAAGGCGCCTCTGCCTTTATTAGCCGAAACGGGTCCTCTGGTCCCACAGTTGTATCTAACCAAGTCTTAATGATCTTCCAGCTCTTCAGGGGAAAACTGTTTTGAACCCAGGGTCTGGTCTTCAAAGACCTCCACAGTATTACCACTTGACTGGCAGGCGTAAAGAGGGTGAAAAACTACTGTCCTATATTGCTCAGCTATCAGCAGAAAAAGTTACCAACAGCCTACAAAGCAAATACAAATATGGCCCTTAGCTAGCTGATTCAACATAAAAATGACTTTTCTACCCATATTTCAATAAGTACAGAATGAGTTTTTGTTTGTTTTTGGTGATGATCAGGGATTACTCCTGAATAATGCTCTGTACTCAGAAAACATTTCCGAAAAGGGCTCAGGGACTATATGGGATGTCAGAAATCAAACCCGAACTGCTGCATGCAGGCAATAATCCTACCCACTATATTATCTCTTCAACCGAGGAAATAAAGATTTGGTTTTTTTAAAGTACTGCTTACTAAAGTAAATGTTTAACTGTAAAAATGGGATGTTATTTTCACTAAGAATTCAACAAGTCTGGCATTCCAAATAAAAAATTTAGACTTAAAAATGAAATTTACTGGGCCGAGCAATAGTCCAGCGCGGTAGGGCGCTTGCCTTGTACGCAGCCGGCCCATGCCGGCCCAGGTTTGATCCCCGGCATCCCATATGGTCCTCGAGCACCACCAGGAGTAATTCCTGAGTGCAAAGCCAGGAGAAACCCCTGAGCATTGCCGAAGCGACCCAAAAAAGAAAAAAAAAAAAAAAAAAAGAAAGAAAAGAAATTTGCAGATTTAACTGTTATCAGTAAAACATCAAATAAATATACAGAGGCCTATTTTTATTTTTTTTTAATTTATTTATTTGGTTTTTGGGCTATACCCGTAGTGCGTAGTAGTCACACCTGGCTCTGAGCTCAGAGATTACTTGGCAATGCTTTAGGGGACCCTACAGAGTATCAAGGATCAAACTTCAGGCCAGCTACTTGCAAAGCAAGCACCCTACTTAATGTGCTAACAATCTGATCCCTGCGATTTTTTTGGGGGTCACATCTGGTGATGCTCAGGGTTCCTCCTGGTTCTGCACTCAGGAATTACTCCTGGTGGCGCTTGGGGGACTATAAGGGGACGCGCTGGGATCAAACCGGGTCAGCTGCATGCAAATGCCCACCCCACTGAGCTTCGCCCGCCCTGCAGTACTATTTTTAAAAACACAAACACAAGAAGCTGGAGTGCACTGATAAACTACAGAGAAAGAAACCAGAAGGTGAAAGGTAAGGAAGGAATTAGCTATGAAAATTAGGAATAGACAATGCAATCTAACACACTCAGAGCCAAGAAAGTCCCTGTAAAGATAATACTGGAAGGTTCAATGACGATAAGCTTAAAATTCTATAGGCACAATAAGAAAATCCAGTAAAAATTGGGGGAAAAAACACAAAAGATTTCTAAATGAGCTGAGGTAGAGCAGAGTTCAAAGTTAACAATGAGCCAGCCAAGAATATGATGCTATAAGAAAGTGCAGGCCTGGTGTGTTTTATCCTACACAGTGCAAAACTAGCCAAGGTGAACAACACAGCTTCTTAGGGAAGTGAAAGGTACATTTAAACTGATAAAGTTAAAAAAAAATACCCAAAATAATTTGAGGAGTTCCTGTACATTATTATCCCTTTTGAAAATTTCTAGTATCCTAACCATGATTAGGAACATACAAATTTTTTATAACATTTAAAAACTAAGAAAAAAATGTTAAGAGAAACAAAGTCTGATAATCTGCAATCCACATCAACATAAGGGCATATTCCAGTTAATGAAATACAATCTTCTTTCCAGTTAACACGGAATGCCACAAAGAGAAAGGAGGCACTCACAGAAATGGGATCCCTCACACAAATCTCAAAGCTCATTACGTTTATAAAATCTTCATCATGAAAGAAACAAGAAAAACCTAACCCCACACAAATAGACCGTTTCAATTTAATTTTATTATGAAAACAATAGGAAACAGCAGCAGGGTATTTGATAAGCTCAATTAGCAGGAGGATCAAATGAAGTGCTGACATGCTATTATGATCTCAGGGGTTAAGATGCAATTTTCCATCTGGCGAAATCTAGATTTCCAACACAAATGCTAACACCACCTGCTGTATGCTATTAGGCGTTATCCTCAGCAGTCCCAAAGCATTTCCTTACAACAGGTATAGCTTCAAGTTTTTCTTTTACACTGCAATATAATTGCTTCCCATGAACAGAAATCAAATGTAAATTCATATAATGGCACACTCAAAACAGGCATTAAAGTCATACTAACGCATTCACTTACCAATCACAGGAATAGTACAGATCCATGATTATTTTTCTCTTAATTACAAATGATACATTGCTACTGTTTTCTAAAGTCAATGTCATAAACTTGTGACCCCATTCAGCCTGATAAAAATTTATGTGATCTCAGAAATACAGACATTTAAAATAAATATACAAATCAAATCTTTACTGGGTTTAATGAGGATATTTATTTTAATATCCTTATAAAGGATATTGAGGGTTTTTTTTTTCTTTGTTTTTGCTTTTTTGGGTTACACCCAACTCTGCTCAGGAGTTACTCCTAGCTCTATTCAGGAATTATCCTGGTGGTGCTTGGAGGATCATATGAGATGGCAGGGCTTGAACCCAGGTCGGCCAGCTGCAAAGCAAATGCCCTCCCACAGTTTAGCTGTGGGTAACCTACCACCTGAGACTCACTTATCACTCCGGCCCCTGGATGTTAAATACTTTAATAATACTTTTAATGTTTTAAATATTCTTCATATTATTTATTTATTTAAATAATTTAAAATAAATAAAAATCTTTCATAGTAAGGATATAAAGGCTGTTTTTTGTTTGTATTTTTGTTTTGCTTTTTTGGGTCATACCCCGCAATTCTTAGGGTTCCTCCAGGCTCTGCACTCAGGAATTACTCCCGGCGGTGCTCGGGGACCATATAGGGATGCCGGGATCGAACCCGGCCGCATAGGCAGTCGACACAAGGTAAAAGGCAACCCCTCTGGGCTATTACTCTGGCCCCCAGACTGTTTATTTTAAAACAAATATGTTTAAACTTACACAGCCCCATATAACATCGACAGAGTTTAAGAGAATAGGTTCTAAATCACTTAAGAATCAGCTCACCGGAGGCTGAGAGATAGTACAGTGGTGGAAGGCACTTGCCTTGTATGTGGCTGACCTAAGTTTTATCCCTGGCACCTAAATATGTTCCTCTGAGCACTGCAAGGAATGACCCCTGAGCACAGAGCCATGAGTAATCCCTGATCACTGCTGGGTATGGCCCCAAAACCAAAAGAATAAAAATAAAAAATATCGAAGTTCAACTCAGAACTATCGATGTTCTCACAGTCCTTTTTCCCAAATGGAAAACTGGGACAAGTCTGAGAATAATCAGGTCTGTAGAACCCTTTCACAAAGTGAAAATTCACTGGATTTGTAAACTTACATGTTTTCATGAATGTGACTAATAAACTTTTATTTTACATGCAATACCAAGTGTGAGGGATCCAAATGTAAGAATTCTAGACCCTTTAATACTTGGGCTGCCAAGATTCACATTACAAGACTCTGATGGTTTTATATTCTTACACTCTAAATAACCCGATTCTGTAAGTCAGTGATTAGTCACTGAACACACAGCTCTGCAGAAAGAACTGTTACGGCTTGTGTCCTCTCAGGCCACACATACACTCACATCCCACTGTAAATAAACTACAGACACAGGGAAAGTCAGTGCATAGCATCAAATATAACTTCTACTTTAACAACTGTTTTCCAGGTTGCCCAAGTTCTTTCTAATATAATGAACTTTTTGCCATCTGCTTCCTCCTCCCAAAGCAAATACATCAAGTTCCAGGTACAGATCCAGTTACTTCTTAAAACGTTGGTTGCTCTTATTAAAATTTACCCCCCCCCCCCAGGTTATTCCATCCCTCCTGAGTAAGTAAGGGTTCCAGAATTGGAGCAGTTTGCTGAGAACGTGGGAGTGGGAGAGAACCCCGGGTCATTGGTGAAGGGTCAGCTGACTATCAGTGGTGGGTTTGAATTTGGAACACTGAATGCCTGAAACTCTAGTATCAATAGCTTTGTAAATGGCAGCAAAAAGAAAATTTTTAAAAGATTGGACAAAAGAAACTCAAAACTTACTTGGCTTTCTGAATCCCACACAGTAGTCTGAGATGTAAAGATCGTTAGGATGTAAGCAGGTTCATTTTCCTGAAAAAATTTTGTGAATATCCAGTAGACACTTTAAAACTGCACTTTTACCTGTGGGAAATTATAAGAAAAAATAATTAAGAAAATGTTAAAAAATACATGTTGTATGAAATCTGATCAATACTGTTTAGTCTAAGCCCCCTTTATTTCTTTCCTTAAGAGTTACAAAAATATTTATTGTTAGAGCTAATGATGTTACTATAGAATTATGAAACACAACTGCTACATAAGGGGAGAAAAGTTTTCTACCTAAATTAATAGCTAAGTGCATCATAGCTTTAATTAGATCAACTTCTAATTCAAGTTTTCAAAACACCACAGAAAAACTGCACTTATTTTCAAGATTCTTTACTCATTTATGTTAAAATTTTTTTGTCAAAAATTACCTAGGAGCTTGCCTACAAATGGATGGACATAGAGAAGATTATGTTGAGCGAAATTAGCCAGAAGGAAAGAGACAGATACAGAATGACTGCATTTATCTGCATAACATAAATATATAGGTACATATTATGATACCAATATCCAAGGTCAAGTGAAACATATATCAGGAGGTCCTGTCAAAGGTGGAAATTATCACAAACGTGTGGGAGCCAGGAGGCTAGGTAAGACAGAAAATGGAACAGTGTGCTAACAATTGTCGAGGGTACTAATGCCAACCTAGAACTGAGCATTAAATAGGAGGCAAAAAGATACACATGACAACCCTTTAATGTATGTTCTGTAATCCATAGTCTGAGGGGAAGGAAAAGAGAAAAGAGAGAGAAAGGGAAAGAAATAAAGAACCTGCCATGGAGGAGGGCTGGGGGGGGGGAGGGAACCGGGACGTTGGTGGTGGGAGATGGGCACTGGTGGCGGATGGTGCTGGAACACTGTATGACCAAACCCAAATATGAACTTCTTAATTGTATATCTTTGTAATTGTAAAAATAAAAAAATTTATAAAAAAAAAATTACCTAGGAGCAGGGAAGTGATCGAGAAGAGGTAGATTTGAAATGTACAGGGAAGTGTATGTTAATATAATAATGTTAACATTTATGGTTTATCTATGTTATTGTAAACATGTTATAAAATTGATATCTATAATCACTGTATCACTGTATCACTGTCTTCCCGCTCATCATCGATTTGCTCGAGCCTTTAACATCTCCATATGTCCTGTCTCATGCTAGTAGAGCCCAAGGGCACCTGCTTGCTCCAGGAACATAAAGAGCCTCAAACCATTCCACGGTCATGGGAATGAGGTCTATAATTGTTACTGGTCCTTGGCATATCAATTTTTTTCATTTCAATCAAATTAGAAATCAGGCTAATCTGATATTAGAATAAAACCCCACCTAAGGGGGAACCAAATTACTTAGGACTAATTTACAATTTTTTCACCTAAAAGATTAAAGAAAATTCAGACTAGAAATTAAAAATAAGGGACAGGGTATATGGCTTAAATGGCAGATCATATTCCTTGGAACCAAGTCCTTGGTTCAACCCCTAACATCACCTTACATAAACAGGCCTAAAAATAAGCAGATAAACTCTACTTGGGGGAAAAAGTCATCAAGTACTACAGTTTATTCCAATTGAATTACCTCCCTGGTTTACTAAGTGAACATAATGTTTTGCTTTGTTTTGTTTTGAGGCCATACCTGCCACTGCTTAGGATTCCTCCTGGTCAGCTTAGAGATTACCTCCCTGGAGGCTTAGGAAAACATTACATGGTGTTGGGGATCAACCCAGGTCACAGCGAGGCAGGCGCCCTGCCTCATTGTACTAGCTCTCTGGCCCAATGAATCTAATTTTAATACTGACAAAAGCTCACAAAAATTACTTCGACATCAGTTCCCAAGTATTTCCAACTTTATGACAGTTCCCAAAATTCTATTAACTCTTAGCAAATTACTAAATTACAATAGCACCAGTTCCTTTGATTTGGGAATATCGAATTTGGGAAAGAATTTCAATCTGTTTCATTCTTTATAGTTTATGTTTTGCTCTGGCTTTTGGTTTAGCTACACAGTGGTGCTCAAGGATTATCTCTGGCTCTGAGATGAGGGATCACCATGGGGCTCAGGGGACTATAGGGGGGCTAAGGGATAGACCCAGGTCACCCACATGAAGGTTAAGCACCCTACCCCACCCGCCACACTGTCACCTAGGCCCTCTGTAGCCTTTAAGCATGAAATGCATTTTTTTCTTTGGGGAAATGCCTTACTTTCCTCAGGCCTTACCCTGCATAAATCTAGATGCAAAAGTACCCTATGAACTTGCTCCCAGTCTTTCGTTTGACTGATTGCCTGTCCCTGGAATACTTTTCCTGCTCAAAATAACTGAATCTTAGTCTGCCCCAGGCATTCATCAAGCATCCATCCTTCAAAAGGTCTAGGTGCACCTCCTCAGGCATCAGAGCCCTCAACCAAATCTTCCCATGGGAAATAACTAAAAAGGAAACAACGGATCCTTCCCAGCAACTGGCCTGTCTCCTATAGAAGCAGAACCTGAGGCTCACCCCAGAGAGGGAAACACTTCATGGTGTCAGTGGGGTAGGGCCCAAGACCCACATTCTTACTGCACTAACTACAGGCAACTTATACATTCTTGACTCATGTGTTTAAGTCACGCTCACTTCTATAAGGTTTTTTTGTTGTTGTTTTAGGGCCGCACCCAGCAATGCCCTAGGGTTACCCTAGCTTCTACCCTGTAATTACCCTGGTGTTGTTTGGGGACCATATGGGATGCCGGGAATTGAACCTTAGTTTGGCTGTGGGTAACCTACCCACAGTACGATGGCTCTTGGTCTTTATTTTATGCAAATTCTATTATTTAATAGTGAAGAAGACCGTTCAAAGCAGGACCATAACTCTTTTCATTAAAAAAAAAAATATTTTTAACTATTTCTGTGACTTCTGAATCTGTTGCATGGGAAGAATGTCAAGAGAGCTTTGGTGGCTCAACTGATTAAAAAAAAGAAATAAATGTCTAAGAGTTCACAGAAAGTCCTACAAGGCCCCTCCAAAACTAAATTTGGAAGAGCTGGAGAGGAAGTCCAGAGAGTTAAGGCATTTGCTTTGCAAGTGGTCTGACTCCAATTCAATCCCTGGCATCACTAAGTCCCCTAAGCATTACCTGGTGTGACGCCTGAGCAATGCTGGAGGTGTCCCCCAGAGTCCCAAAGAAAAACTACACTTGGAAATCAAGATTCAAGTAGCAACCAATCAAAGTAACTAAAGTTAATTTTATCAATAATTAGTGGAGACACCTCCCTGAACTATGACCAGAGGCTATCATTACATATAACTAACTGTAAAGGCAGAGTTTGACAGAAGGAGAAGAACAATAAAAATGCAAACAGAAGTGACAGAACTAAATTAATTTTATCCCAGGGAAAAAAAATCCATGGAAAACTAACTCAAATTCTACAGTTTTGATTACCACAAAGAAAGATAATGCCAGAGCAAATAGCAGTCCAGTCAATCTGTCACGCTTCTGTCTCAGTCTCTTGGCCCCTCTGGGCCTCTTTCTTTTTCAAGCTAGGATAGACTCGAACATTTCGTTGGAGTAGATGGTTCAGGTAAGGAAACGGGAGTAACAGGTGGTAGAACTCAGACTGAGACAAGGAGCAGGAGCGGGAAAAAGTCGAGTGGACTAAGGTGCAAAAGTCGAGAAGCAGATAAGGCAGGGAGACAAGCTCCCGGCTTAGGATTTTAAGAAGAAGGGTATGGAGTGAAGGTTGCTATAACTCTATCATAATACTTTGAATCTTTCCCTATGAAATAGAGAATAGTTAGCAGGTGTGCTTGAAGCAAGACTGCCCAAAGGCAACTGAGGAGGGTAGAGGAGGACCCAGAGACAACAGTGGAGGGAAACGGACACTCTGAGCCTTATGTCTTAGTCCCCAAAGTTCTGACTTGATTAAATTTTCTTCAAATTGTATTCCTGAATGAGTGGGAAGCAAAGCAAATCAAACCACTTTTAAAAATCAAAAGTAGGGCCAGAACAGCACAGCGGTAGGGCAGTTTGCCTTGCACTCGGCCGACTCATGTTAGATCCCAGGCATCCCATACGGTCCCTCGAGCCCGCCAGGATTAATTCCTGAGTGAAGAGCCAGGAGTAACCCCCGAGCACCGCCAGGTGTAACGTAAAAAGCAAAATAAAATAAAATAAATCAAAAGGTGGGTTGGAGGCCATCCAGCAGGGAGGGTATTAGCCTTGCAGCGCCAACCTGGGTTCATTCCAGGCAACCCATATGCCCCCTGAGCACCAATCAGGAGTAATCTCTGAGTGCAGAGCCAGGAGTAAACCCTGAGCATAGCTGGGTAAAAAGAAAAACAGAAAAAAATCAAATGTAGGCAGTTTCCAAATTGCAGCTTCACTGTCTTAGCCTGCTGGGGACAAAACAAGCCCCTGGGCTATTGGCAGTTGACAGTCTAGACCAAAAAGCACATTAATATCATCCTCCCTTAGGCCAGACAGGTATTAAAAAGCATTTTCTTGATGCAGTAAACCTTGTCAGCTCTCTGGTAACTACATGAACCCCTGAGCACCTCCCAGGACTGACCCCTGAGCACAGAACCAATAGCTCCTGAGTATAGCCAAGTGTAGCTACAAACCACCCCGCCTTATATACTCCCAAATTTTAAATGCTGTCATCCAAACCACCTCTCTTTTCCTCCCCCCAAAAAATTTTTAAGTCCTGTCCCATCAAAAGGTATTTTTGCCCCAGGATCCCCTTGATTTTTCCCCAGTAGCACTTAAATCACCATAGATGATGAACCCACTGTTTTTCATTTGTCTCTGTTAAATCTTTTGTAGCGGATGATCCTCAGGTGAGTTGACACTTAGCTCTAGCAGCCACTGGCAAAAGCCTGGCCCCCCTCAGGGCTGGTACAGGCTGGTGACCAGTTGCCTCAGGGCATCCCAGACCCAGCTCCCCCTCCTGCAGATTGGCTATCCTCAGCTTCACAAAAAAAGGCTGAGTAGGCCTAAACCCAAGAGAATGATTTTTGCTCAAAGGCACTTTAGAAAAGCTGACCATTTTTAGCCAGTTCAGCCAGGTCTAAGGCAGGAAAGTGAAGGTACCCCACCTGTAACCATGGCAACTATTTTCACCTCCACAAAGCCCTAACAGGCCCTCCAAGTCACTAAACCCCAAATTGTTAGGGAATCTCTATGATCGACTTCACTTAAGCTAACCCTATCCAGAGAAAAAGGCTTCTGGGAGCAAGAACCTTGTATCCTGGTATTTTTTTTTTTTTATCCTGGTATTTTAAATGTAAACTGCCATAAACATTCTACCTTTAGGAAAAAATGACAGATGACCGTAGAGAAACACATGGCAACGTAAAGGAAACACTGACAAGCAGGCGGGATTAAACAGTGTCTAACACATTCCTCTGACTAGCAAAAGGTAAATGAAGCACAATGTACTTCCTGCTCTGGACAGAGGTGGAGACTAGGATTCACCACAGTCTAAACCACAGTGGAGGGCAGCAGATACTTGAGAGGGAGGGGGTCTGGGGCAGGGCCCACACAAAACCCTATTGTTAACAGTATTGTAAAACACAATGCCTAAAATAAAAGAAAAATGAATAAATGCGAAAAAATACCTTTTACAACAGAGACAAGATAGAATTGATCTAATTTAGAAGCCAATAATTATTTGAAATCTTCCAATGAGCAGACCAAGCATAGCAAAAATCCTCACTGACAAACTAGCTCATGGAGCTGGAGACATTTAGAGATGGCTCCCATCTCTAAATGATATCAGGCCAGCAGGATGCTCATGCTGGTTAGCCAGCACTGGAGAAATAAAAAAAAATGCAAAGTGCTATCTCTTTTCAACCACTGGTACATTATAGTTGCAACATGGCTATGATTTTTCTGAATACCTACTTTGGCCTTTTTAAAGTTTTACAATATACAAGACAAGAAGTCAAAACTAGTGAAGAAAACAAGGTGGTCATTCAAAATATCTGAAAGCTGGTCCTGCTGGCGAGCTGCCCACAGGCCAGCACAGGGCCTCACGGAAGGTGGGGAGGCTGGTGCCGGCTTGCGCCGGGCCTAGCTGACCATGGAACCCCAGAGGGCAGATGGGTTTTGGGAGGCCCGTCGCCCCTGAGGGAACCTGAAGCAGCCGGATGAGACTCGCCCACCACACTAGCCACCATTTTTGGCGGTCCGACCCTGCAAAACGGGCCCTCAGACCAGACCCAACAGAGCAAAGCCAGTTCGAGCCCGGTAGGCGGCCCAAGAGGCGGGAATCACCGGAAGTCGCCAGATGGAGGCGTGGTCGCCCCTTCCCCTCCATCTTGTCAGACTCCGGCCCCCGGCGAAGCTTGCCCACGGGCCAGCACAGGGCCTCACGGAAGGCTGGGGAGGCTGGCGCCGGGGCTTGCGCCGGGCCTAGCTGACCATGGAACCCCGAGGAGAGCAGATGGGTATTGGGTGAGGCCCGTCCCGCCTCTGAGGGGCCCCCGAAGCAGCCGGATGAGACCCCGCCTAACACACTAGCCACCATTTTTGCTGTCCGACCCTGCGAAACGGCCTCAGACCAGATCAACAGAGCAAAGCCAGTCCGAGTTTCATAAAGCGTGGCGGCCGCTACGGCCGCACGGTCCACTAAAATAGTGAAACAGTAATGTCTTTAATGTATTGCAGTCAACGAAGAGCAGGTAAGTTTGTTGGGAAGGAGATATAAAGAGGAAAGAAATGACATACAGAACTCGCAAGTGGTTGAGGTGCGGAGCGGGGAGGGAGGGGGGACATTGGTGATGGAGATGGGCTTGGGGCGGAGGGAGCGCGTTGGAACACTGCTAGAACCAAAAGCTCTACATAGCATCTTTCTTTTTTTTTTTTGCTTTTAATGCACCCCGCCATGCTCAGGGGTTGCCTCCTGGCTCTACCTCAGGAATCACTCCTGGCGTGTGTACATAGTATCCTCCAATAAAAAAAAAAGGTGGAATCTTCAAACATGTGGAATCAGTGGTTGGGTAGGACAGAGAAGAGAACAGTGTAAGCAATATTTGTCAAAATGATAATACCAGTCTAGAACTGAGCATTGAATATAGGAAAAAAGATACATGATGATCTCTGAATGTACTGTACTGCAATCCACAATGTGTAAGAGAAGAGATAAAGAATTTGCCATAGAGGCGGCTGGGGGAGGGGGAGGGAAGGGGGGACATTGGTGTTGGGAAATGGGCACTGGTGGAGGGATGGGTGCCGAACACTGTATGACGGAAACCCAAACATGAACATCTTTGTAATTGTATATCACATGGCGGTGAAATAAAATATTAAAAAAAAAATATCTGAAAGCCTTGCTTGGCCCTGATTTGCAAAACTGGCCCAAATAAAAGTCAACAACAGCACTAACTATTTTTTTAGGGCTCACCAGGGCAGTGTTGAGGGGGACTATGTAGTACTGGGGGACAGAACCTGGGGCTCCTGCATGCAAAGCCTTGTGTCCAGCCTATCTCCCTGGCCCAATAGCACTGTCTCTAAAATATGTAATTTAGTGGCTATCTGGCTAGAATTCTGAGGTTCTGATAAGAATACACTATCAGCGAGATTAACAAAGTGAGTTATTCCAAACATTTACTTTGCTTGCATCATTTTGTTTTTGCTGGAGAGTGAATTCAGGGCCACGCATGCAGGACTAGCACTGAACCATACATACCCAGCAGAACTTTCTTTAATAGGTCATTAGATCTAGAGAAGAGGAGTCACAGAACTGTATCAAATCATTCAAAATTAAAAGAATCAAAGGATGGGGGGGCCAGAGGAAAAAAATGGGTAAGGTGCTTTGGCTATAGTCTGAATCTCCCTAACTGCATAGAGTCCATTCCCAATCCCCGCATAAACCCCTAGGAGTGATCCTGAGTGCAAAGTCAGGAGTAAGCTCCTGAGCACAGTGGCGTATGACCCAAAAACAGAGAAAGAGAAAGACAAAGAGAGATAGAGAGAGAGAAAGAGAGAGAGAAAAAACAAAAGCCTGTAACCCATTAGCTACAATACTAAAAAGTAACACTAAGTCTAATAATTAACACAAATATGTTAAATTTAGTTTCAAAAAGCTTCTCAATCCATTTTACTGTTTTTTTTAACCCTTCCTATCCTCAGATGGCCATTTGAAAGTCTTATATTTCTTAGCTGTAATGAGAAAAACAGATACGTGAAGCAATAAGTTACTACTCAAAACAAATGTAGAAGTCCTGGATAATCTTCCATTGCCTTTCTGGAAGATGTGATAGATCCATCAGGAGCGTCGGAGGGCAGTCATCTTGGTCTATAGTTGGTGAAGGACAGGAGGGCAGTTGAATGGCTTTTCCAGCTTCTGCTGACTAGTATTCCTGCTCTTCTGTCTTTGAAGTCTTCTCTTCATTTTTTGTCTCTTTTCTTCTATGCAAAGCTTAGCAAGCTTGGACGTTAGCATTTGGTCTCCTGAGGCTCGCCGCTTGCCACGATAGCGAATGAGCTCTCAGAGTTTCTGAAGACAGGTATCCTTTTCTGTCTTCTTCTCGGCATTCTTCACACAATTATGGAGGTGCTGTTCACTAATAATCATCGAGGTAAGTGTTGGAACCAACTGGTTGGCTGTATTCTTCATCGATGTCCCTAATGGTGGTATTCCTTCCCATGTTGCTGCAATGGTGCCAAAGTTCCCAGTCTCGTGGGTCATCTTGGCTCTTCTTAAACTTTGCAGCCTTTTTCTCCCCTATGGAAGTGCAGAATTTTTTCTGCATGAAGGAGACGGTGGTCCGATCCTGTTTCAATTTGGGACAACAGCAACATCAGACCGACAAAACCGTCGACAATGAAGATGATGTGGTCACTCTCATTTGTGGAACTGTCTCACCAGGAGATTCCTATGTCCAACATTTCTTCAGCTCTTCTGGAACTGTGAGTTCCCATGAATGGTCTTGGTGGATCTTTGATTTAACCCAGATAGCCCTCACCCTGTTCTGCTCCATTCTAGGCCATGGGTCCTGACGTGGCTTTTCAGCCGACCTTCTCGGTCCCATTCCTGGTAATAAAATCACCCCTAACTATGATCTTGCAGAAAGTGTGATCGCTTATAGAACCTCCAGTTCCATGTAGAATTTCACTTCATCTCCTCGTATGTGGACATGGGTGCATAGACAACGGCGATAGAAATTGCAAGCTGGCAGGGGCTGCACATCTCTTCAAGTGTAATCATCCTATTCAGTTTGTTAGGGCATTCAAATGAATCAGACGTTGACGGCCATAAAATTGCGGTTGACAAGGACACACCACATCGGCCGCTCTTTCTGGCCGCAGATGTTCCAAGGAACAATCTTTCTCCAGTGTCAAATACAGCATTACGATGCAACTGACTCTCCTCGCTCTAGCTCGTACTCAATGATGTTGTAATGGATCTGAGCCTTGCACCATCAGATTCTCAATATATGCTCTTCCCGATGCCAGTGTATGTGCATTGAAAGTACAGACAGTCATTTTAGTCCATCTTCGCTTTGGGCAGCCTTAGATGGCCATGAAATTTTATCAGGCACCAAGCTGGGTTCAGCTTTTCTTAATGCTTTGCTGTATTAAGGGCTCTTTTCGGGTCAAAAAAACAAACATTTTTGTTACTGTTTCGCATATCAAACACACATTACAGCTCTGCCAGGCTCTGCCGTGCAGGCGCCTGGTACTTCTTCTGGCCATTTCCTTAGGGCCTCCTCGCCGCGGGTAGAATATTCACAGCACTCTGAGGTAAATTGCAATCTGGACGTGAGATAAGCCATGCCAAACAAGGAGCTGGTTTCCTGCTCTGCTCTGTGTCTGTGGGTCTGCCATTCCTGGGCTTTCAAACACCTCTCGTAAGGGCGGTTCCCCTGGCGGCCGGTAGGCTGGGTTTCGACAAGCCAGTACAATGTATTTTTTATTATAATGTTTTTTGTTTGCTCTTGGTTAGGTGGCCTTCACTGGCTGTGTTCAGGGTCATTCCTGGCAGGTTCAGAACTATATACAGTGCCAGGGCTTACTCCATTATATGATTACCCTGGACCTCCCTAGATCAGTTTTTAAAACTGGGTGCTATTAAGATTACAAATATTGTTTTTGGGAGGGGAAAAGTGGTTCTAGCCCTGGCCCACCATCCAATAGAGCCTCGCAAGAAGCCAGGGAATCCTCTACACCATGAGGTGTGGGCAGCCATTTCATGTAAGCATCCAGACTCATTGCTCATCAGATCTCCACCCAAGAAAAAGCTGATCTCTCCCAGTTCATCAGTAAATGCACAAGACAAGAGCCTACTACTGAGTAGAGTGTACCAATCTTCGCATGGTGGCCTGGCAAGCCACCCGTAGTATTTGGATATGCCAAAATCAGTAAACAATTAAAGACCTCATTCCCATGACCTGAAGGAATGGTTTGAGGCTTT
>JAJIBD010030370.1:0-29542 GCA_021461705.1 Cryptotis parvus
TTCCCATTCTAATTGTTGCATGATGTTCTCAAGGGTGGCGCTGAAGAGTTTTGGTGAAATGGTATCACCCTGTCGCCCCTTTTTGTAACATTAATGATCATTTCTTTGTAGAATGGTGAGATCCTGGTTGTGAATCCGTAATACAGCTCACGAAGGATCTTGATGTATTGGGTTTGAACACCCTGTTTGGCTAGGGCTTCAATGACTGCTTCAGTCTCCACAGAATCAAAGGCTTTCTGTAAATCAATGAACGTGAGATAGAGTGGCATCTTGTACTCCCTACAAACCTCAATGAGCTTGGTTACTGTGTAGATATGGTCGATTCTGCTGAATCCTTTCTGGAAGTCTGCTTGCTCGCATGGTTGTCCTTCATCTAGTGTTCTGCTTATCCTGTTCAGGATGACTCGTGTAAACAGCTTGTAGATGACGGAAAACAGGCAGAGGGGGCGATAGTTGCCGATGTCGTGAATGTCTCCCTTCTTGAACAGTAGAACTGTCCTGCTGGTTTTCCATTGGGAGGGCACCTTGCATTCGGACAGGTAGCGTGTAAAGAGCCGAGCTAGCGTATTGATGAGTACCGATGGCAGATTCTTCAGGTGTTCGGGTCTGACTTTGTCTGGGCCTGGTGCTGTTCCCTTCTTTACCAAAGTGATGGCATGTCGGATTTCAGAAGGGAGAACGTTGGGAATGACATATCCATCCTGTGGAATTTGGTATGTGGGCAGGTGGATGTGGTTATCAAAGAGATCTGAGTAGAAGTCCTGGATAATCTTCTCCATTGCCTTTCTTGAAGATGTGATAGATCCGTCAGGGCATCGGAGGGCAGTCATCTTGGTCTTATAGTTGGCGAAGGACAGGCGGGCAGTGCGAATGCTTTTCCTGGCTTCTGCTGCATCTTCCAGTATTTCTGCTCTTCTATCTTTGACGTCCTCTTTTATCTCTTCTCTGCATCGTTTAGCAAGCTCGGATGTTAGCATTTGGTCTCCTGAGGCTCGCGCCTTGCCACGTTGGCGAATGAGCTAGAGAGTTTCTGAAGACAGGCGTTCTTTTGTGTCTTTCTCTCTCTCGGCATTCTTCACACAATCATGGAGGTGCTGAACCAGTCGGTTGTATTCTTCATCAATGTCGTCAATGATGGTATCTTCCCATGTTGCTGCAATGGTGCCAAAGAGTTCCCAGTTGGTGGTCGTTCTGGGAGTTCTCATCTTAAACTTTGCAGCCTTTTCTCCCTGTTGTGGGAAGTAGAATTTTGCACGAAGGAGACAGTGGTCCGATCCTGTTTGGAATTTGGGGACGACAGCTACATAGGTCAGACAAAACCATCGATTGAAGATGATGTCTACGCACCAACATCCACATACAAAGAAGATGAAATTGAGAAATTCTACATGGAATTGGAGGAGTTCTATAAAAAAGATCACACCTTCTACAAGATCATAGTCGGTGATTTTAATGCCAAGATAGGACCAAGAAGATCGGCTGAAGAACTCCACATTGGGAACCATGGCCTAGAATGGAACGAACAGGGTGAGAGACTATCTGAGTTCATCATGTCCACCAAGACCATTCATGGGAACTCACAGTTCCAGAAAGCTGAAGTGAAACGTTAGACATGGGAATCTCCTGGAGGACAGTTCCACAATAAAATTGACCACATCATCTTCAATGACTCATTAAACATTCACACCATTTCATCTCTAAATTCTTTTATCAGAGAGATTGTGTATGTATATATTCCTGGTTAAGGCACAAAGGTTCTTATCTTCATCCACTCCTCATTGTGTGGAGCTGCATATTCCCCCATGATGCCATGGTAGTCTGGAGGTGGATTCTTCTGGTGGTATCAGTGTCCCACTCACTGCCAGGTAGGACTCTTGGGAACTTAGTAAATGTTGGTCTCCTCTTTCGCTTTTAGGATATTACCTTACCCTTTTGTATTTCTGTGTAACTTGTGTGAATCCTCTAGTGTTGATTCAGATGACATGTTCTTTGACCTGAACTTACTGTTTCTGTTAGATTGTATTGATTCTTTTGTTCACTGTTATATGTGTGAGTTTGGACGTATATCAAATGGCCATTGGCCTAATGTGGATAGCTAGGCTTCCCTTGTGAATTCCGATATAAGAGGCCAAGATGTGGGTCCAATGCAATATGGAAGGGGAGATTCACTTGTGGCCACCTGAGCAGCTACTACCTGGGAAACATGCCTGGTGGGAAGGGGTTCACACATTGATGAAGATGCTGAGGTCACAGTTTCAGTCCCACTGCTTTTTCACACTTCTAAGGAACATAGATATCTCCTCTCACCTATTACCTTTATCTGGGCTACTTGGGCTGATCAGAATCCTTTCTCTTTGCTATCACTTGTGCCTCCCAGGAAGGCCTTAGCATATTTTGTATGTTTACAATGAATTATGGAGTGTTGAAGAAAGGCTTGGCCGTTGTGCTTTTCATGGTTGGATCTCAGTGCTGGAAAGGGGAGTTCCTCCCTGATCCAGTTTGTCCCCTCCCAAGTCTCCAAGCCCTTATAGACCTGAAGCCACACAGATGGCCCTTGAATCACATATTTTACTATTTTATGACATATTTCTGTGCAGTCTTACTACATGCCAGGATTCTTCTGCATCTCCCTTTGATGACCTTATCAGTAAATATTATTGAGTGATTTCTTAGAGCTAGGAAATATTTCTCATCTATACCTTATTCTGTGCCATTCCATTAACCTTATAGCTTTAAATGCCATTTATGTCATTTATATACCAATGATCTCTCATATGAGTACCAGAAATATACAACCAATTGTATATTTAACATTCCCATTTGGTTATTTAATGACCACCTAACCTCATTTTAAATAAATGATACCATAATCTTAATGCAGTTTCTAGATTCAAAACATTTAAGTGATTCTTGACTCCCCATATTTCTCACTTTCCTACATTAAACTCAATAACAAATCCTAAAGTGATATAAAATTTACATCAAATTTAATTACTATTATTTAAAATAATGTTTTATTCTCATATCCATATTTTTTCCACTATAAAATATGCTATATGAAGAGAGAACCCTACACTCTATTTGCCAATATTTTTCCCTCTATAAACTAGAATTTTGCTCATACTAGAAAGCATTGTTAAACACTTGATTATTAATAGATTGATGACTAATAAGACTAATAGTTTCATATTTTATTCAAAAATATTAAATATTGAACATGTGCTAAATATCAGCATAATTCTTGCTATTAGAGTTTGTAAGTTGCAAGTTAAATATTCTCTTACTTAGAATTAGAGAAATGTAGGATGCAGGTGGCAAAACAACTTTTTAAATGATATTCTTAATTCAAACTCTCTAGAAATATGGAGCTAAAAGATGTGAAATTTGCCCAAATTACATAACTTAAAGAGTATATTACACTGACCCCATTTGAAGACATCTCATTTCCTGTAGATTTCTTCTCACATTATGAAAACACTGTAATGAGAATGTGAGGGAAAAAATGTCTCTGATTCTAGAACTCTGTTGTAAATTTAGGAAATGTCCACACTTGAAGTTAATGTTAAATATAAAGTGTAGATTTTTACACATTTTGATTAAATCAACTGATAATAAGTTTTATTTTTAAAATTTTTCTGTAAATTTATGGATAGATTTGTTTGATGCATATGTGATTATATATATTTTTTTTTTGCTTTTGGGGTTACACACGGCAATGCTCAGGGGTTTCTCCTGGCTCTGCACTCAGGAATTACTCCTGGCGGTGCTCAGGGGACCATATGGGATGACGGGGATCAAACCTAGGCCGGTATGGGCCAGCCGCGTGCAAGACAAAAGCCCTACCCACTGGGCTATTGCTCCGGCTCCCATTGATGCATATGTGATTATTTTTAAATTGGAATCTATAGATTGATGACTCTGAGAGAAAGTTTTTTAATGGTCTTATTGTAATCAAATATAACTGATTAAAGATAGGCCACAGTTCTCTCCCTTGACCCCTATAAATGAAAGAATTTGAATTAATAACACATAAATAAGAGTTAAGAGAATGAAGTTAGACAAAGATTACCAGTAGAAATTAATCCCAGGAACCTCAAAGATGAGGAATGGTTGGAGATATAAAAATGAGGAAATCACAGATAGTAAATAGTCTTGAATGCTCAGAGAAGTTGCACCTTTGTGCACAAAGAAGTTGTTCTTTATGAGAACAATCACTGGCTCTACAGAATCTAAAAGGGTCACCACTTCAAACTATAAAATACCTAATGGGGCATTAGTAAAATTGAGACTGAAGTTGGAAGATAAACAGCATGTTAGTTTATTAAAAGACTGATTCAATACCAAATGATCAAAATTCAACACAGAAAATTGTTCAAGCAATGACCAAAAAAGTTCCTTCCTAAACAAACTAAAAGTACAAAGGCAGACATGTACAGAGTCCTTTCAACATAGTGATCAGATACTACCAATCCTCTAAAACAGACTCATTTGTGAGAGTCTAATCCACCCACATGGGATTGGATTAGTCTAAAATTGTTATTCTTTCTTCAAAAATATGAACAATGAAAAAATTACCAAAGTTTTAGTAAAAAGTTCTGTGTGAAAGAGAGACAAAAAAAATTAATGGACTGAGATATCAAAGAAATAACAATAGAAAATTTGAGTAGAGAATAAAATAAGTACATAATTTTAAAAAATGTATCTTATGCTCTTCAGCTAGATAAAATAATCATAGGTGTAAATAATATTTAAAAGATATTCTTAGAAATAAAAATATACAATAATCAAAATTATAAATCTATGATTAAGGTAAAAAAAAGATTTCTATATCCCCCAAACCAAATAATAAGGAAAGGCGATATAATATATTATCTTTTATGATAATGGACATGTGTACTAAAAAACCAAATATTCAATTAGTAACATTTTCAGTAGGTAAATATTTAAAAGAAAGAGAGATAAATAAGAGGAAATTTTTACAGAAACAATTATTTTAGAACTAAAGAACCTATCAGGGTTTTTGCTAACTGAATGGAAATAGAGCCAAAACTAGGCAAATTTAAGTGATATGTCAAAATACTAGGTACAAAAAAGTAAGATTTTTAAAGGAATACAGAAGACAACAGTTTATCCAAAAAAGAAGCAGCATGAAAATGACAGAATTGTCAGCAGCAACACTAAATGCTTGAAAGTGTGTGTTTTGATGCAATGCCGTTAAAAGGTATAAGAAAAAATGATTTATATCCTTGACTTCTGTATCTTTCCAGGCTGTTCATTACCTAAAAGAGTAGCATAACAACTAAGGAAGAGCAAATGAATGTACTATGCCACTAAAAATAATAGACTGAAAACACTTTCTGACTCAAAAAATCACCTCCTACACACCTTGCCTAAGAAACTGATTGAAATGTGCGTTCTACAAAAGGAGAAAGTAAAGCAAGAAAGACAAGGAAATGATAGTCTTGCCAAGAAAAAAAAATAGGTAGATAAACATCTCTTGTATTTGTACAGCCTATAAGAGGGCTTTGTGGTGCAGAGTAAGAAAGCACAAGGGAAGGGAGAACACTGAGATCATGGGGAAACGTGGATGAAGGAAATACCAGATATAATAAGAACCCAAAAAAAGGGGGGACCTCTAAGCAAACCATTAAGATAAGGCAAAAAATGTAAGGAAAAAAAGGCAACACCCAAAAAGATAAAACAATCTCATAGAAAATATTTTAGCATTATATGAAATATATATAGTTATCATTTTTGACCAAAAGAAGTAACAATATCATAGATCTTGATATGAAATATGTTGTTAGACTATCAGGAAATAACAAAATTTGCTTTGGTAAATGTTTAAGACAGTGAATGTAAAGGACACCCCACTCCCTTGCTGTTGAAAGAGACCTGGACAGCCAGATGACAAGTCATTGGTGGCCCATTTTTCAAGACAAAGCATTTAATTCTGAATGAAAAATGATGGATAATATGTGTGCTGTACTGGCATAACAACTTGCACATGTAATAGAGTATTTGACTAAATGGGTGTGAGAAGGGGCTTAAAATAAAAAGTGTGTGTCAGAAAGCATATACCCCTAGAAAGTCTTCCTGCCATAGCACAAACGTGGGTGGAGATAACAAAAGTTCCCCCAAAAAAACCCATTCTGGGAGCTTGAGACATAGAACATGGAGTAGGGGACTTGCCTTGCACACAGCCAACCCGGTTTGGATCCCTGGCATTACATATAGCCCACATAGCATTGCCAGGGAGGCATGGCCGGGAGGCATGGCGGGTTCTAGCCCTGGACTGCCACCCCAGCAGAGCCTCACAACAAGCCAGACGACCTCCCCAACTCCATGGGGGCCGCCATTTTCCACATCTGACTTCTTTCTCGTCACACCTCCACCCAGCAGACCAGTCTTTCACAGCCTGGATCATTGACACCCACCCTGCAGCAGTTTTTTTTCAATCTGACCCAGGTATGCTGAACCAGAGATTGTCAGACATGGGGCAGAGTTTCTACTTGCTCTTCCTGTGCCTAGCCTCTCATGAGGCGCCCGGGAGGCATGGCGGGTTCTAGCCCTGGCCTGCCACCCCAGCACAGCCTCACAACAAGCCAGACAATCACCCCCTACTCCATGGGGGCCACCATTTTCCACATCCGGAATTCCCTCTCGTCACAACTCCACCCAGCAAACCAGACTATCGCAGCCTGGCTTCGCGCGGCCTCTAGAGGCTGCACGGTTCATCAATAAATGCTTTATTTAGAGGTGACTACAACAGTATGCCACCCGCACGGCAAGCCTGGCAAGTTGCTCTTGTCGTATTTGATATGCCAAATACCAGTAACATTTATATTAGGTCATTCCCATGACCTAATATAATGGTTTGAGGCTCTTTATGTTCCTGGAGCAAGCGGATGTCTTTGGGTTCTACTAGCATGAGACAGGACATATGGAGATATTACTGGTGCCCGCTCTAGTAAATAGATGATGAATGGGAAGATAGTGTAGTAGTGATAGCATTGCCAGGAACAATTCCTAAGCTGAGACGAGGAGTAAACCTTGAGCATCACTGAGTGTGCCCCCAAAACAAATAAATTAAAGTTCAGAAAGTCCATTAGATGCATGTTTTTTCATACTGAAAATAGTTAACATCTCAGAAAAAAAGATAGCTTTATAAGATGTTACCATTTAATTTTATTCTCTTATGTTCTTATGTAAATGGGGTTTGGCTTAAAAAATAGAACATTTTTAGAGATGAAAGTTAAAGTGATATTTTCATTTTCCCTCTGGATTTATGTATTTTTGAGACACTTTGTTACTTTTTTGTTTTACTATTTTTAAAATTACAGTTAAATAAATGCTTCCATCTTTGGTTCCACTGCAACTCCAGGGGGCCAATCTAGAGATGAGGTGACAGGTAGAAAGACCTTTATTAGCGGTAAACCAACTAGTTGGAAGACAGCTCTTCACATACTAAAAAACTGTCTTTGTCTGCATGTTCACAAAAAGTCATTTTATATAGAACAAAAAAAAATAATAATATGAGAAAGGCCTCAGTAGTCAATAAATTCCTCTTTTCACCTGACTCCCTTTGGTATACTCCATTATGTCAGCAAGTCTAAACAATTTCTGGGTAAGGGTTCAGCCTACATCTTATTTTCCCTGTATTGAATTTTTTGGGAAAAGGTGGGTAAGGAAAACATATTTCATATTCTCTATATACTCTTCTGCCCAGAAGTTTGTTGGTTTTGTCGTTTTTTTTTAATTTTTTTTTAAAATTCAGCTCAATTTCTTTTGCAACCAGTGTCACCCTTAGTGTTCCAGAAAATGTCTTTTTTTCAAAGAAATACCCTTTACCATAAAGCTTAAATGAAAACATAGGTGTTTTGTCTTCCTATGTTAAGGCCATATTCTGAATCTCCAAATACTCATTCTTTGTGTCTTTAAAGATAAATGATTAGGGCTCGTTTTGTGTTTAGGTCAAATATTTGGCTGTATTTCCTTCTCCTAGTCCCTGACTTCATTCCTCTTTCAATTTGAGCCAGAACAGGCCCACTTCTTTATATATAAAAATAATTAACATAGTTTAGGTCACCTATCCACAGTAATGTTTATAGGTTTGATGTCGTTACCAGACCTCGCTACCAGCATGGCACCCAAGACAACCACCAATGTCTTCCAATCCACTTCTTTATCTCCCCTACTTTTTGCTATTCTCAGTTCTGTAATCTAGGCAAAGGGTTTTTTATCATTTGATACTATCTATTCCTTTGTTATGTTTTTCTATATACAACAGATGAGTGAAATCATCTAATATTCATTCTTCTCTGTCTATTTTGCTTAACATGATGTTACAGAAAAAGCAGTTTTATCACTGGGTAGTGTATGAAAGAGTTGCATACAAGACTCCAATGCTTATAAAGCAATATTTATTAAATAACATTTCCTCCCCTTAGCCTGCCTCTATGACAGCCACACCACACACTCTCTCTCTGTCTCTTTCTCTCTCCCCCCCACCCCAATGCCACCTCCCCTCCCCTTTATTCATATTATGGTTTACCATACAGGTGTCTGAGAGGTCATCAGGTTTGTTCCTTTAATACTTTCAGCATACAGTTCTCGAGATTATACCACCTACATGGCAGAGCCTGGTAAGCTACCTGTGTTTCATTTATTTGTTATGCCAAGAACTAGTAACAATTGATGAGTGTACCCTTTTCCCCACATCCACGCCAGCACTTGTTGTTCTTGCTCTTTTGAATATGTACCAGTCTCTGTGGTGTAAAGTGATATCTCATTGTTGTTTTGATTTGCATCTCTCTGATGATTAGTGATAGTTTCCACCTTTGACAAGACCTCCTGATATATGTTTCACTTGACCTTAGATACGGTATCATAATATGTACATATATATTTATGTTATGCAAATAAATGCAGTCATTCTGTATCTGTCTCTCTCCTTCTGGCTAATTTCACTCAACATAATATCGCCCATGTCCATCCATTTATAGGCAAATTTTATAACTTCATTTTTCCTAACAGCTGCACTGGTGGAGGGATGGGTGCTGGAACACTGTATGACCAAAACCCAAATATGAACTTTTTAATTGTATCTCTTTGTAATTTAAAAAATTAAAAATTAAAAAAAGAACTAGTAACAATTATGGACCTCAATTTTATGACATGAAGAATTGTTTGAGATGCTTCCTGTCCCTGGAGCAAGCAGACGCCCTTGGGTTACATTTGCTTGTGACAGGATGTATGGAGATGTTACTGGTGCCCACTAGAGCAAATCTATGAACAATGGGAAGACAGTGATACAGTGAACATTACTAAGGTAGGTTTTTTTTTTTGCTATTTGGGTCACACCCAGTGATGTTAGGGGGTTACTCCTGGCTCTTCACTCAGAAATTATTCCTGGCAGTGCTCGGGGAACCATGCGGGATGCTGGGGATAGAACCCGGTTAGTTGTGTGCAAGACAAAGGCCATACCTGCTGTGCTAAAGGTAGTTTTAGATCTTCTGATATTCTATGTCCCAGTTCATATGGTCCCAGGCTGGTTCCTGTGTACCCCACCCATTCAAAGTGCATGTTGATCTCTCCTTAGCCATCTCTCAAGTCCACTGCTAATCCCTTGTTGGTTTTTCTCTGATAATGGAGCTTCTCTCACTGGGCAGCACAACCTACCTCTTTAACCTTGACCCAACAACTCCCTGTCCCTTATGCTTTCTCTAGTTCTCCTACCATAAGTCATATGAGCATGGCTGAGAACCCCTCTGTATTGCAATACACTGAGGTGCAAGGGTGGGTTCTAGGAAAGCGTTGTCTGGGTGGTGGTTTTCTCTCATGACTTACTATATACCACCCCACCACCATCCCATTATCTATTTTCACTAAAAATATTTGGGGTGAGTTTTTAAATGACTGGTAAAATTAACTAAATTATCTTCACTCATAGCTCCCTTGTAACAATGATACCTTCCAAGAACCCCTTCATGTCAATGTTTCCTAGGATATATGAATCTCAGGATAAACATTCTCTCATCTTCTGATTTTTCAAAATTTCACTTATCCTACTTCCCTGTCCCTGGTTCTGTCTGGTTCCATTTGCTCCTTCCCTCTAAAACCTAATTTTCAAGATGCTGGCAAGATGCATCGACCCAACATTCTCATTTGCAGTTGCCTCCCTTCTCCGTAACTGGTCTTGCTGTAAAATCTCTCCTTACCTAATTCCAATTTGTTTGTTTTGATGATAATGATTAAAAAGTTTAAAGAATACAAACAAACTCCTGGGGAAAATTAAAGAAAAAAGTCTAAAGCATAAAAAGAAAACAAATTTCTCATCTAAATTTGAATTAGTACTCTGACAGGGGTATAGGAAGGAGGAAAACTCACAAAGTTATTTCGAGTTCATCTTGATGTCATACAGATCCAACAGAGTGTTCTTCCAGAAAAAGCTTGAGTTTCTTAATTCAAATTAGTGCTAGAATGTCTGTACCCAGAATGAGAAAAGAAAAGGTAGTGTTGTGGTCAAAGGTAGCAGAAAACCAGGCGTTGTGGGATTATATCTGCAGTTCACAGACAAGTGATAGCATGTGGTGTCTGCACTGACAGTGTGCTGAATGCTAAAACAAAACCATCTCCGAAGTCCAAATTCAAATCACCAGTTCTTGTTGATCAAAACAACTGTCAATCCTCTCCTTGGAGACCTGCATCACAATGGCATCCTTAATGAGAACTTCAACGTGTGCAGAATCTGAAGTCGTGCAGAAAGCGTAAGGAAGAACCACCTTTCTGACTGATCTTTGTGATCTTTCTCAGAAAAAAAGGGTCATGCTTCAGGCAGAGAAAACAACTTTTCCTACTGCACCTAGAACATTGTTAAAACAACTCTGTAGAGGAATTTCTGATCTCTTTTCCTGAGGCACTAATTCAGGAAAGGACCACTTTTCTTAAGGACACAAATTTGCAATGATCAAAGTCAAGTCCTGATTATCATTCTTAGAATTAAAAACTGTATAGTAATAGAACCTTGGCTTTCAGATGCAGAAAATTAGCCTAAAGCAGTCAGTAATTCTCAGCTACAAAGTCGGGATGGGACGGCTGCTATTCTTGATAGATGTAACAAGTAGGGCAGAATGTTTTCATAATATTTCATAACAAATATATTCATATCATGTCCTTATAGCTTTTATATTATTTTATATCTTCAAATTATTATAAAGAATGTCTTTAAAAAGTCCATTTATTGCAAGGTATTTAAAGTTGGGGAAATTTAGAAGCAACTATTTAAGGATTTTTTTTAAATAACATTATAGTTTATTCACAAATAGAGCAACTATGTGTATGTGGGTAAGAAAGAATAGTTGGAAATATGTTATTAGGTTTATTAGAAGAGTCAAACCAATTCTGATGTATTCCTTTCTGCTAATAAGCATCTAGATTCCTGGCTGGACATTACTAGCCTTCTGGCCCTGTCCAATGAAGCTCTCCTCACACACCTTTCCCCATATTACTGTCCAAGCATAGAATCAGAGCCCTGCTTCCTCCTTTTGAAGCTTTGAATATTACAAACTCTACTTGTAGTTTTCTATAAGAACTGAAGTTGGTTACCTGTCATTAACGCTATCCTTCTCCAATCAGTTACCCTGAGCTTTCTGGAATCATGCAAATAATGAAATTAATATTGTATAGCTACATGAGAGAACACATTTAATAATAGATGTGTTCCCATTGCAGACTGGAAAGACACTCAGTAAACAATGAGTAATTTACTGAAATAGGTAATGGCTTAAATCACCTTCTTAAATACAATGTTTAACAACATCAAAGAACGATAATAATGAGAGAAGTGAACAGGGAAGGGAAGGTGATTAGCAGGAAATTCACAGTTAAGTATTATTTGTGTGAATGTTATACAAGTTCATATCAGTTACTTTCTTAAGATTGAAAGAAGTTTGGTCCTATAAATGTGGATTTTCCTTCATACACGTAAACATGCTTTACAAAGGGCAACCTACACTCAGCTTTCACACAACTTCCTTTGAAATAATGCCTAAAGCAAAGAGATTTGGGTGTGGCAAGTTTTGTTTCCCTACAACTCTTTGTACCAAGCCTCTGCCTTTGGAAATAAACAACAGACTTATTTAAATAAGGCCACATGGTTATAGAGTGCTTAGAATTGGGTGAAGGAGCAACTAAAAATGCTTAACCTCCTTTCCACCCCACACTGATTGCCTTTTAGATGCAACTGAGGGGTTGCTTCTCGTAGATTCTTAAACTTTAGGTGCAATCCCATATGAGGTTGTGTTACTGAATGTGGGAACTACAAGAACTTTCTAAAATTGGTTTAATAATCACTTGTCACTTGTCTTCCCATTGTTCATTGATTTGCTTGAGCAGGAGCCAGTAACATCTCCATTTGTTGGGAATGAGGTCCATTATTGTTTCTGTTTTTAGCATATTGAATATACCACAGGCAGCTTCCCAAACTCTGCCATAGCTCTGGGTTCTTCCCAGGGGACCCAGTCTTTTTTCTATGTCAGACCATCAACCATTCAGGGCCCCTGGGGGTAGAGCCCTGGGTATAGACAAGCCTGTCTCCTGTCTGCTACCTGCTGACACAGCTGGGCATCACAGTCACACCTGCAACACCTCTATGGGCAGGAGGTTTAAATAAGTTTCCTAAAGGATTATTTTTCAGTAAATATTTAATTTTCATATCTATTTTATAATTTATTTTATAGCTCAGTTACATAAAAATGTCCTCAGGCACAAATGGGTTGAGACTGGGGAAAAGTTTAAGAAACCTCCATATTCTGGAGGTTACAATAAGGGGCTGTTGGTTTTTAGACTTGGGGAAAATTTGAATGGAGGTCATAGTAAAGATATTTATCAATTTGTCCTCTCTTAAGCTCTTTTGTTTCCAAATGAACCATTTTGTTATCCAAACGATTAATTACTTTTGTTTAAGGACAACACATATCAAAAACACCTAGAAGTCAGGATTAGGAAAAAAGTAAACATTCACATCTTCTGCCTGGTACAAAAAGTGTTTGACATTTATTGTCTTTGATGGCATCTCATTATTTTTTACTCCTATGCTTATTAACATGCTACATTCTCCTTTCAGAATTCACTTATAAAACAGTCAAAGATAAATTTATTAAGAATACTAAAAGTATTTTAATACTTTCAGGGAGGGTTTGCTTCCCTCCCTGAAGTACGAACGGAGGTGTCTGGGCGCTGCTGGTGGTCCGACAGCATTTCCAGGCAGACTTCCACCAGGCACCACACCCGAGCCCACTCCAGGACAGTGTTCTCATTTCCCTTAAAATCTCAAGGAAAAGCGGACACCGTGTACCTGGAGGGAGAGGAGGAGCGGCGGGAGTGCGTGCTCACACAGCAAGGCTTCATCTACAAGGGCTCGGCCAAGTTCATCAAGAGCATACCCTGGAACTTCGGGCAGTTTGAAGACGGGATCCTGGACATCTGCCTGACGCCTCCTGGACGCCAACCCCAAGTTCCTGAAGAATGCTGGCCCCCGACTGCTCCCGCCGCAGCAGGCCTGTGTACGTGGCCGGGTGGTGAGCGGCATGGTGAGTGGGTATCGGGCAGGTGCGGGCACCCAGGAGACGGGCAGGTCTCAGGGACAAGAATGATACTCAGAAAGACGAGATTTGGGGGAGAGTGAGGAGGTGAGCAATTGTACAGCAGGTAGGGCGTTTGCCTTGTGAGCGGCCACCGGGTTCAATCTCCGGCATCCCATATGATCCCCAAGCACCGCCAGGAGTAATTCCTGAGTGCAGAGCCAGGAGTAAGCCCTGAGCATCGCTGAGTGTGACCCTAAAGCAAAACAAACAAAAGATTTGGGACCAGCAGGTCAGCCATGGAACATAAGTAAGGTCCTGGGTTCAAGTGCTGCTAAAAACTGAACGGGAGCCAGAAGCCAGTGCAGCCTCGCGCATGCCCACTGGGGTTGATCCCTGGCCCCACCTACCCTCTGAGCACTATTAGAGTATAGTCCCAGTGGCCTCCAAGCACTGTCAGGAAGACCACCTGGCCTGGTTTTAGCACAGAGAAGTAGCCCCGCAGGAGACCTGGAAGAGTCTCCGGAGGGATGTACCTTTCCATTGTTCTCCATTGTTCCTCCCAGCGGGAGGGAGGCTGGGCAGAGGTGGGAGGGGGACCCCCTGGGTGCTGGAGGAGTCTGGACACTGCACTGAAGTCCAGCAGGTGGTGGCACCTGCAGTGATGAGCCCTGAGCTATGCGGGAATGCAGAGGAGACTTTCTAGACTATCTAAGCTATCTAGGCAGCTTATGCCCAGCCCCCTGGGAGGTGGGGGCCTCGCAGCCCTCAGTGCTGCTAGGCGGGAAGGGAAGTGCTCTAGTGGGATTGGGGAGCAGGCAGGAAGCTGGCTGGCTGGAGGGGAGAGCAGGGAACTGGAGTGGTGGGCAGGCAGGGGGCTTTCATCCTTCCTCCCGGCCATTGGGAGTTTGGGACCTGACCATCTGGGCATTCTCTGTAAACTCAGCTCCTTCCGGTGAGTTGCCCTGCACCCCTGCACCTCCCAGCCTGAACCCTTGCATCCCTCCCCTCCCCTCTGTCTCCTGCGCCCAGATCTACACCCTGAGGACCGGGCCCTCCCCTCCCTCAGCCCTGCTGCCTTCCCTGGCATTACCCTGGCATGGCCCCCCACGCTCTGCTCAGCCCCCATGTGTCCCGGGCCGCAGGTCAACTGTAAGGATGACCAGGGCATGCTGATGGGCCGCTGGGATAACAACTACAGTGACGGCGCCAGCCCCATGTTCTGGAGTGGCAGCGGGGACATCCTGCGGCGCTGGAAGGACTTTGGCTGCCAGCAGGTCAAGTACCACCAGTGCTGGGTGTTTGCCACCGTGGCCTGCACTGGTGAGTGGCTGGCGAGCACTGGAGAGGGAGACAGGGGGACCCCACTGCTGGTCTGTCCTGCCTCAATGGAGCCTCAAGTCCTTTTCCCAACAATAGCTTTGATTTGGGGTGTTGCCCAGTTGGGGGCATCTTGGGTATGGGGATGAGATTTGGGCTTTGGACCAGGGACAACTGAGTTCCAAGCCCCAAAGCCTTGATGGTCTCTCCATGTCCTTGAGCTCCACTTCTTTCCATACCTCAGTTTCCTCACCTGCAGAGTGGGGGCAACAAGCAGGACCTGCCTCCCAGAGAAGGTGTAACGGGCCAGAAATAGGCAGCTCATAGTAAATATGACCCACTGAAATAGAGAATCTCCGGAGCTTGAGCAGCAGTGTGGCAGGTAGAGCATTTGCCTTGCTTGTATCTAGCTCAGGCCCCCACCGGCACCCCATATGGTACCCCTAGCACCGCCAGGAGCAATTCCTGAGTGCAGAGCCAGGTGTAACCCCTGAGCATCACCGGTATGGCCCCAAAACCAAAATAAGCAAGCAAAAAACTAAAAAGAAAAAAACATGGAGTATCTTAGAGACTGTATATGCCAAAAACCAGTAACAATTATGGACCTCATTCCCATGACCTGAAGGCATGGTTTGAGGCTCTTCCTGTCCCTGCAGCAAGCAGATGCCCTTGGGCTACACTTGCTTGCTACTGGAGGTATGGAGATGCTACTGGTGCCCACTAGAGCAAATCGATGAAAAATGGGAAGACAGTGATATAGTGATACAAGTGATCTTAGATACTGGAGCCCGGAAAGTGCTGGATTGTTCTAGTGCTGATGGAGCTGCTACATGTGAGTGGGGCCGCATCATCTGAGGACTGGAATGTAGAGTCTAGGTCTGGGATGTTTTCATGTGGGAACATCAGGTTCTATCCCCAGCATCACATGGACCTGATCAAACACCAAGCCAGGACTAGCCCTCATTGCTGTTAGGTGTGGCCTAAACACAAATAAGCAACTAAGAAGTATATAGAACCTGGCTTGGAGGCCTGAATTCAAACCTCAGCTTCTTACCAGCTGTGTGTTCTTGGGCAAAACCCTTAACTCCTCTGATCCTTCATCTGTTATATCTAACGGGCATAAATTGCAAAATAATAGTTACAGACTCGTGAGTCAGTTTTCTGGAAGATACAGACTTGGGTGATTTGAACGGAAAGATGAACAAAGGCATGAGTGTAAAATTATTATTACTATTATTATTATTATTATTGTTATTATTATTATTATTTTTACCAGCATTTATTGATGAACCCTCACGGCAGAGCCTGGCAAGCTACCCGTGTCGTATTTGATATGCCAAATACCAGTAACAATTATAGACCTCATTCCCATGACCTGATGGAATGGTTTGAGGCTCTTTATGTTCCTGGAGCAAGCAGGTGCCCTTGGGCTCTACTTGCATGAGACAGGACATATGGAGATGTTACTGGTGCCCGGTTGGGCAAATCAATGATGAACGGGAAGACAGTGATACTAAAAGTGCTTATAAAGCAGAGTTTGATTTGGTTTGTTTTGAGTTTTTGTTTGTTTTGTTGTCACACCAACTGTGCTTAGGACTTACTCTTGGATCTTCACTTAGGAATTACTTCTGGTGGTGCTATAGGAATATTTAGCTGATATAAAAAGTCTTTAGTCTTTTTTTAGATGGAAAAGATTTTTCCATCTGCTAAATGGGTACTGCTCAATTTGAGAATCATTTACAAAAATAAATTAGATCTCTAAATTTCCTATAATACCACTTCCAGGGAGCTACATGAGATGCTGGGGATAGAACTTAGGTCAATCTTGTGCAAGGCAAGCATCCTACCCAATGTACTATCTTATCAGCCCTAAAGTAGAATTTTAATGAATATGGGACCCTTCCGAGAGTAGGTATTTAAAATACATCCATAAAGCTGGTGGTGAATTTTATCTGGAAAAATGCAATAAGTTGTCACAGTACCATAGAAAGTTACCATAAAGAAATGTGAGAGCTTATCTGCCAGGTCATATAAAATATATACAAAAAACAGAAGTTGAATTTTTTTTCTGTATGAAAGGGAAGTCTGAACACTGCATTCAAAGAACAGTGGGAATGTATTGCATTCCTATTAATTTTGTCATGCTTCTTAGTTTGTTTCTCAATAAATTGCTTTATTTACAATGAGAATAAAAAAGAGTAGTACTTGCTTATTTTTCTTTTAATCCAATGGCCTGTTGCTCAAGAAAATTAATGAAACAAATGTTATTTATAGTATATTTGTTACTGTTTACAATCAACACAATTTGAAGTTATGGTGATTTCATTGACTCTTCAAAAACCAGGTGCCAGAGTCAGGTGAAGAATCATCAGCGTCCTCCTCAAAAGTTAATAGATGTTTTAAGAAAAATTGCTCAAAGACAGCAGTTAAACATGTACAGCTGTTCAGCTCTATGATGCATAACTTTTCATTAGGATCAAAATATTATGCTTATAAATTAAATTCACTTATTTTTGTAAAGCTATGAATTGTGAAATAGTTGTTGGTGGGTTGGCTTCATTAACTACAAAACTTTGCAAATAGTTAAATGGCGCCAGTTATTTATTTATGTTATCTTATGCTACAACTAGAAATCCAATTAATTTCAGCAATGATTTAATGGTTTCATCCAAATTATGGCATCAAAAATGGGATTTTTAGAAACTCTTTCTGCCAAAGATGAAAGATTTGACCATGTTTTTAATCAAATTTAATGAAATAATATTTTTGATCAAATTCAACCACTTAAGTATTTACAATGAATTTGGCAAATGTTCATACTAAGAGAACCAACTTGGCCACAGAGAATATGCATCATGTCTAAGTCATCCTTAACAATTTGCTACTAATGCTTAACAATGAACTACCTGCATCCAGGAAAATCCTGATGCACTGTCACTCCTGTCACTCCTGTTACAAATACAGGAAAGAGACAACAAAATGTAGCTCTTCATGCTTGGTCAGAGGAGGCTCTGTGTGTGTGTGTGTGTGTGTGTGTGTGTGTGTGTGTTTCAGGGCAGGGTGCAGGGAGGTGGGTTAGGGGCAGGCTTAATTCTTAATGTGCTTTCAATTTCAACTTGTCCCTGAAGTAATCTTAAACCAATAAATCTGGTGTTTTCTTCACTGAAATAATCTTCCTTCTCCTAATAGCCTTGTTCCATTCTGTTTCAGACTACAAAAAAAAAAAATCAAAAAAACTATATTTTGTGCAATCCCTTAAAGACATTACCATCTGCTAAATGGGTACTGCTCAATTGAGAATCACTTACAAAAATAAATTCACTTGATCACTTGGCATCCCGTTATTCATCAATTTGCTCAAGTGGGCACCAGTAACATTTCCATTTGACCCTATCACATGCCAGTGTAGTCCAATGGCATCTGGTTGCTTCAGGAAAACCAAGAGTCTCAAACTGTTTGTTCAGGGTCTACAAAGAAGTCTAAGCATCTTGTAGGTGGGCTTCCATGTGATCTTTTGACATCTTTTTGGGATCCAGTCGGTAATGGCTCTAGTCCAGCGATCTTCTCCAAATTGCATTACATGTCCATGTCCAGCCCATCTGATTTTCGATGCCTTGGCAAACGAGACAGCATCCCTGAGTCTGCAATAGTGCGGAGGTCAGAGCTCGGATTCCTTCTCTCACTTGAGTGAGGCTTTATATTCCAAACATAGCTCTTTCGATTCCTCTTTGGGAGACCTGAATAGCATTCTCATCCTGCTTTCATAGGGCCCAGGTCTCTGAGGAATATGTTAATGCAGGGAGAATGGAGGAGTAGAAGAGATGTGCCCAGAGACGGAGGTTCTTTGTCTTTTTTCGCTGTTTCTTCGAGGCTTTTGAAGGTAATCCATGCCGCTCTCTTCCTCCTGCACAGCTCAGAATTTTAGGTCGTTCATCATGTTGACTTCTCGACCTAGGTACACATAACTGCTGCATTCAGAGATTTTTTTTTCCTTTGAGAGTGAATGGGGCCTCAGGAACTAGTTCATTCTTCATGAACATAGTTTTCTTCAGATTCAGCTGTAGACCTATCTTTCCACATTCTCGGTCAAAGTCAGCCAGCATTTGTGCCATTTAGCTAACGTTTGGTGTTATTAGAACAATGTCATCAGTGAAGTGGAGGTGATGTAGTTGCTGACAGTCTATCTTCACTCCCATTCCTTCCCTTTCTAATTGTCGCATGATGTTCTCGAGGGTGGTGCTGAAGAGTTTTGGTGAAATGGTATCACCCTGCCAAACCCCTCTTTTGACATCAATGATCACTTCTTTGTAGAATGGTAGGTCACACACTACCTGTCTGAATGCAAGGTGCTCTCCCTTGAAAACAAGGACAGCTCTACTGTTCAAGAAGGGAGGCATCCATGACATTGGCAACTATCGCCCCATCTGCCTGTTGTCCCTCATCTACAAGCTGTTCACTTCGAGTCATCCTGAACAGGATTGACAGAACATTACATGAAGGACAACCATGCAAGCAAGCTGGCTTCAGAAAGGATTCAGCACAATCGACCATATCCACAGGGTAACCAAGCTCACTGAAGTTTGTAGGGGAGTACAAGATGCCACTCTATCTCACATTCATTGATTTAAAGAAAGCCTTTGATTCTGTAGAGACAGAAGCAGTCACAAGCCCTAGCCAAACAGGGCATTCAATACATCAAGATCCTTCGTAAAGCCTGGCAAGCTACCATGTTTTATTTACTTTTTATGCCAAAGACTAGTAACTATTATGTACCTCAGTTCCATAAAGTGATGAATGATTTTGGGCTCCTCCTGTCCCTGTAGCAAGTAGATGCCCTTGCGTTGCACTTGCTTGTGACAGGACTAATGGAGATGTTCCTAGTGCCCACTCGAGCAAATCGATGAACAATGGAAATACAGTGATACAGTGATACATGTAATCTAGATGGTACTCACAAGGTCCTTCTTATTATCTGCACCAGGGTGATTCTGAGTATCTTGTTCTCATGTACTGAAATGGTCACAGTCGCCTGCTTAGAGCAAACTAGTATGATCCTTCCTATAGTCTTCCTATAGTCTCAACGTAGCCAGGGTGGTAGTCTCCTGGTAAATTCTAACTGTCCCCGCTGGGTGCAGTGGGTATAAAGACGAGCTGTGCCCAATCTAGAAAACATAGAAGTCTTAGTAGATGTATAAGTCAGAAGTTATTCAATCAAGGTGACTTCTGTAACTGCCACACCCTCTAGCAGTATTTACAGAGAAGAGAGATCTCATTAGAATGAATCTTAGCTTAAAAAGATTAAGCTGTGAGTGGGCAAAACAACAAAGCTCCCAGATTATCTAAACCTGTCCTCAACATACATGCAAGGCAAACACCCTAGGTGCTGTATTATCTCTTTATCTCCATTTACTTTATATTTTTGTTGCCGATTGGGTCCACGGAGATGCAAGGATCACACACACACACACACACACACACACACACACACACACACACCTGTGGGGAGGTTGCAGACGTTCCTGGAAGTGCAGGGCCCAAAGGGTCCGGCTTGAAACCAAGGCAGTTTGCCTCGGTTCCCTCTGATGGAAGTTCCGGCTCTTCCTGGGGCTGATTGGGTCGCAGGAGATGCAAGGATCACACACACACCTCTGTTGCAAAAGAGTTAAAGTGTACTTTGCAGGTATTTTATATCTATTTTATAAGAAAAATGGAATTTGATTCTAAGTTTTTCTTCCTGAGAACTGTATGAATTTACATACAAGTTCTGGTGGTTCTTAGATTCATTAGAATGTTTTACATGTGTACCTTAATCTTAAAATAAATTTAACTCTTTTTTTATAAATGATATTGACTTTGCACCTTATCATAAGGTAAAGTATTCAAGGTTTTATATTATACATAATGTTAGTTCTACTTTTCTTTGTAAATTCTCTTATGCTTTCAGAAACAAAGCTTTATTATACCCCTCCATTGCAATGTCCATTATTCAATTATTTTAAAAGCATCGTGATTGGCAATACTGTTACTGTTAGGGTTTAATAACAATATTCCAACATAACACCATCCACACAAATGTTTAATTCTCTTCATTACCTTTATCCCAGTCTCCTTCCTCATACTTCATTTCCATAGGCCAGTTCTCATGTTTTATTGCCGTTGGGAATTTGTTATATCATTATAATGCTATTTTATACCCCATATTTTAGAGAAATCACTCTGAATCCATGGAGTTCTAGCTATTATATCAGTATCATACTGTCTAGATTCATCCACATGGCAACAAATTGCATGGTTGTGTCATTTTTTATAGCAAAGTAGAATATCATAGTTATTTTATTCAGTCTTTTTGTTCTTGAACACCTGAGATGTTTCCAGATTTCTGCTATTGTGAACAATTAACATAGGAGCATAGATTCTCTAAATTAAATTTTTAGGCCTTTGGAGTAGATACCAAGAAGTAAACTTGCTGAAAAATAAGCAATCTCAATTCTTTGTTTGTTTTTTTGGAAAATATTCATATTGTTTTTCCCAGTGGTCAAATTAGTGGACATCCCAACAAGCAATGAATGAGTCTTCCTTTCCCCCCCACATCCCAGGCAACGCTAGTTGTTTTTTTTCTTTAACGTTCATAAGTCTTTCTGGGAAAGCGATATATCATTGTTTCTAAATTTGTGTTTCCCTAATGATAAATGATAAGAGCATTTCAAAAAATACCAAGTGGCCATCTGTACGCCTTATTTAAGGAATTTTCTGTTCTCTTCATAACGGATGGAGTTAATTACTTTTCTTTTTCAATTTTATGCATTTTCTATATCTAGAATGTTAACCCTTTGTCAAATGAATAGGTGGAAATATTTATCCAATCTGTGGTCAGTATTCATTTTAAAAGTGCAGAACCTTTATTCTGGTCTCCATTTCTTTTGAAATGTTGAAGTGCAGAAGTGTCTTACTTCCTGTCTCTAACACGTCAACTCTAAATGTGTGAAAACCTCAATATCAGACCTGATGCCATAAATTGTATTGAAAAAACATAGGTAAAACATTTCATAACATGGAGTCTAGAAGCACTTTTGCTGACTCAAACCCAGTGGCCAAGCAAGCATAAGAAAAGATAAACAAATGGAACTATATATCTGAGTGATTTTTATAACTTGGTTTATTTTGCCAAATGTTTTTCTACATATATGAACTTATAGTTTATATTTTGTTCTGTCACTGTGGTGCCTTCAAATGTCAAACTAAATTTTTCACCTAAATCACAAAATGCTAGTTTATTGAATCACCATTCTCTGAAGTTTAACTTGATTACTCAACTAATCTGCAAGAACCGAAAGTATGGGGTGATCTTCTCTCTGCCCTTGTGGTACCTCATTGAAAAGCTCATATTCTTTTTCTTTTCAAATTTATATATATTTCAAGAGTGTCGTAATTCCTTGATATCAAGAAGAGTGAGTGTTCGAATATTATTCCTTTTCAAGATTGTTTTAGCTGTATTGGGTCCCTGAACTAGCATTTTATATTTTGGAACAAGAGGTTAACAATTTAAATGAGAGTATACTGACTTTTGCAAATCAATGTAGAAGTTATCACCACTTCAGGTAATTTTGTGTTGTTTTTTTTTTTTAGTGCTGTGGATCAAACTCAAGAGCTTATACACACTTGGAATATAGTCGGACACTAAATAACATACCCTTTGAACTCTTGACATCTTAAAAATTGTAGATATTTTGTATATCTATACATAAGTGTATATATCCATATATGTGTATGTATGCATGTCTATATATACACATATATCTGCAAGAAAGCCTTTGTTATTATTTAGACCTTTAATTTTTTTTTAAATATTTTGCCAACTTTAGAGTATGTATTTTGAACTTACTTTTAAATTATATTTTATTCAGGCATTATGGCTTACAAAATTATTCATACAGTTTCAGGCATACAATGGTCCAACCAACAGCAACCCCATCACCAGTAGCAACTTTCCTATATATCCCCAGGTTCTCTTCCATCCCCAAGTTTGCTATTTTGAAAGATACTCTTTTTTTTTTTTTTTTTTTTTGCTTTCTGGATCACACCCGGCAATGCTCAGGGGTTACCTCTGGTTCTGTACTCAGGAATTACTCCTAGCAGTGCTCAGGGGATCGTCACGGGATGCTGGGGATTGAACCCAAGTTGGCTACATGCAAGGCAAACGCCCTCCCGCTGTGCTATTGCTCCAACTCCTGAAAGGTACATTTTTTTAAGTTTGGTTGTTGTAGTTTTAATTACATGCTATTAATTTTCTTCCCCTTAATCTTTTTCCCTCTCCTCCCCAAAAAATCTGGGATTAAGGTGTTAAGTAGATTCATGGAGCCAGAGAGATACTAGAGCAGGTAAGGTGTTTGCTTTATATGTGATCAACCTAGCTCCTACACCTTATAGGCCAACAAGCCTGCCAAATTGTCCTTGAGTGCAGAACCAGGGGTAATCCCTGAGTGCAGCTGGCTGTGGCTCATGAAACAAAAAAAAAAGAAATGTAATGTATTCAGAATGTAATTGAGCACTATTTTGAGCATGGAGCATCATATGTGTTTGCTCCATGTCATATTTCTTTTATCTTTAGCATAAGTGGTAACTCAATGAATTTTCAAAAATTAAAAATGAAGGGATGGAAAATAACACATACCTAACATTTACCCAATCAAGGGTTCCCAAGCATTGATAAGTACAAACCCTGAGACCTAGTAGCACTACTGCCTGTGGCTCAGAAGGCAACCCCTAGTTTTTCTAGGAGTAACCCCAGCATCTCAGGGTCAGGGCAGTGTTACATCCCTGGGTCTTTGAACTGAATCTATGGATCACTTGGAGAAGCATTTCTAGTGAGACCTCTGAACCTCCTGAGTAGCATTTGGGAGGTCCACAGAACAAATAAAAAATATAAAATAAATTGAATGCCTACAAATATTTCAAGTTTTTTAATTATTGAATTTTGGTAGCAGACATAATTGGCATTGTATGCCTTCAGTTAAAAGAACCTTTCAAAATCTCTTTAAGTTTGGATGTAAAAGTTATTTTTATGACTTTTATTAGTGAATATTTAATAGTTTCTTATGGAAACAAATAGTCCAACTTTTGATATAAATGAATTAATTACTAGGTAAGGAAAGTTGAAAGTGTGAATTGAGTTCTTTGGAAACTGATTTACCTTAAAGTGCACTACAGTACCTCATTATTGAGAAATTTTATACACTAAATCAATGTTAGATCAATGTTAGATGTAAAAAGTTAATAAGTATCCTCTTTTATCATCAGATTTTACATGAAAGTCTTAAACAAAATTTTACTTAGTGCAAGGCAAATCGCCTACCTGCTGTTCTATTGCTTTGGCTCCTAATTTGTTTTAGATATATTTGTCCTTCCTTTTTGACATAGACATCACTTGAGTATTAATATGAATTTTAGGAAATATTCATATGTCAAAGTGGTTCAAAATAAAACCAATAAATTGATGACATATGAATAGGGCTCCAAATCTAGTGTTGTCACTTTAAAAAAAACTAACTATAGAGCAGGTGACCAGTATTGAACTCTTTGTCACTGGAAAAGTCCAAGTGAGGAGCTAAACACACTATGGTGAAGGAAGTTTTTGCATTGTTTTGGTAAATTTGATTTTAAGATTTCTAAGAAAATATATACTATGTACTCCATTTGCGGTTCTTTGCCCCCATTGTTTGGATTAATTGAGTATATTTTATATTCTTATCTTTTATTGTCTTACTCATGATTATTTTTCCCATGTACTGTCCATTTATAATGCATTTCACATTTCATTTCCAAGAGTGCTAAAGTGTTACCATAAGTTTTTCCTTAACTTTGTGCTACTGTTACTTTTACAAGTAAAATCCACGCTTACATGACTACTTCTGTTGGATAATCAGTTATAGAAAAGTCTATTTACCACTAAAGTTTTTTCTAGAAAATTTTTTCCCCTTTGAGTAGACCCGTGTTCCATCTACCATTGTTCCCCTGCAGGTGGGCCTCCCTGAGTCTTCCCTTAGGTCAATCTGTTGAGCGCTGACGCCTGCATGCCTGAGGAAGTGTCCCTCAGCCCTGCGTGGCCTTGCAGCTCCTTCCAAGCTGTGGGCACTGGGTCACCTGCAGCTCTGCGAAGGCCAGAAGCAGCTTCACGGCTGTGTTCCTCATAGTGCTCTCGCATGGCCTTTCTGGAGCCCTGCGTTCCTCAGGATGCTCTCATGTGGCCTTTCTGGAGCCCCGCTTTCCCGATGATGCTCTCGTGTGGCCTTGCTGGAGCCCCGTGTTCCTCATGATGATCTCGTGTGGCCTTTCTGGAGCCTTGCGTTCCTCAGGATGCTCTCGCATGGCCTTTCTGGAGCCCTGCGTTCCTCATGATACTCTCGCGTGGCCTTTCTGGAGCCCCGTTCCTCATGATGCTCTCGTGTGGCCTTTTTGGAGCCCTGCGTTCCTCATGATGCTCTCGCGTGGCCTTTCTGGAGCCCCATGTTCCTCAGGATGCTCTCGTGTGGCCTTTCTGGAGCTCCGCCTTTCTGTGATCTCAGCAGCCTCCGAGGCTTTTCTCACACTGAGAGCAGCAGTTCTGTGCCAAATGCCCTGAAGGAACCTTCTTAGATGATTTTTTCCTCTGGAGTTTATCCTGCACAGTCTAGTTTTGTGATTTCCTCTGTTCTCCTAATTTCTTATTTCAGACTTCCTAATCTCACTGTCTTATGCCATCAGTGTACAATGCTTCTTGGCTTTTTATTTTTTTTTTCGTTTCAGGAAGAAAGTTAATTTAACCGTTACTCCCTTTGTGGGAAGAGGTTCTTGGGTTTCTTCATGTCCACCCGTGCTTTCTTCTTCAGTTGCACTGTTTTTGTCAAAGACAGCTTAGTTAGGAAAATTCCTCTTGACTGTATACTGAGACCAACTGGTGCTGTTTTTCTTTCACTAAGATCTCGCCACACTGCTTTCAGGATTTACTGCCCACAGAGGAATGCTGGATTTGAGATGACTACAAGAGTATGCTACCCTCACGGCAGAGCCTGGCAAGCTACCCGTGTTGTATTTGATATGCCAGATACCAGTAACAATTATAGACCTCATTCCTATGACCTGATGGGATGGTTTGAGGCTCTTTATGTTTCTGGAGCAAGCAGGTGCCCTTGGGCTCTACTTGCATGAGACAGGTCATATGGAGATGTTACTGGTGCCCCGCCGAGCAAATCGATGATGAACGGGAAGACAGTGATACAGAAGAAAATATAAACTGTATCTAAATAAGTTTTGGTGAAGTTTAGTCTTCCATCTAAAGTGTTTTGGCCAATTTTGTCATATGTGAAGCAAAACCAAAAATCTATATCAAATATTTAAACATGAATAAAGATACATAGCTACATTCTGTTTTGTTTATTCTTATATTATACCACAAAACTCAGTAAACAGGAGTAAGCTCACGGCTTGCTTCTGGATCAGGGATAACTCTTGGTGGTACTCAGGACCATACATATAGGGTACCCATGGGGCTGGAGTGATAGCCCAGAGGGTAAGGCGTTTGTCTTGCACGCAGCCAGCTTGTGCTGGCCTGGGTTCGATCTCCGGCATTCCATATGGTCCCCGAGCACTGCCAGGAGTAGTTCCTGAGTGCAGAGCCAGGAGAAGCCCCTGAGCATTGCCGGGTGTGACCCAAAAAGCAAAAAAAAAAAAAAATAGGGTACCCGATATAAAACCAGTGTATTGGGCAGTATGCAAGGCTTGTATCTGCCCACTATACTATATTTTTGGCCTTTGCTATTTAGGTTTCAATAGGGGCCACAACTAGCAGTGCTCAGGAGCAACTAAAACTTCCTCCAGTAGTATGGAGGAGATACCAGGATTTTATCTGGTAGGGATAAAAATCAGGAACTCATGTAGTTCTGAGGATGGAAATCGGGACTTCTCACATGGAAAACATATGCTCTACCCCTGAGCTATCTCCTGAGACCAAAAAAGCTTCATCTTATGGGGCTGTAATTTCTACTTACTAGGAAAAACTGATTTGTATGTATGTCTGTGTATCTGTCTGTGTATGTGTGTGTATGGAGAGGGTGACAATATAGGTAACAGATTATGCATGCAAACATAGACTTTTTAAAATCAAATTCCTATCTATACTGTGAAATACATATACTTTTTACCTGGAAAGAACTCCCAAAGAAGGCTCAGGAGACTGGTTTCCCTTCAGCATTTCTTGGTCAACCCTTGAGGTTTAAAACAAGGGTACAGAACATGGAAGGGTATAATACAAAAATCTTAACAAAATAAACACCTCACCATTAATACTACATCCAACTAGATTATATCACTCAGTTTTGAAGGAACTATGCTGAGATACATGTGCAGGAAACAGTTTAGGGTGCAGCCAGAAAAGTGTGGCGGTTGAGGTGAATGGCTGGTGGCCAGAGCTGGAGCTGAGCCTCTGTTCCACAGAGCCATGTGGCCACCCGGAGGGACGGGGATCTGGGAAGAGTATGTGGTTTAGAGACAATTGGGTGCCGGTTTGGATCCTAGCTGGCTTCAACATTGAACCAGTTTGGAGGTGTTTGTTTTATTTATTTATTTGTTTATTTTTGCTTTTTTGGGTCACACCTGGTAATGTTCAGGTGTTACTCCTGGCTCTGCACTCAGGAATTACTCTTGGGGGTGCTTGGTGGACCATATGGGATGCCAGGGGTTCGAACCCAGGTCAGCCCAGGTTGACCGCATGCAAGGCAAACACCCTACCCATTGTGCTATCGCTTCGATCCAAGGTGTTTATTTTGGGGGTGGGTAGGGGGGAAACTGCAGCAGTTTTTTTTTCAAATCTGGCCCAGGTATGCTGAACCAGAGACCCTCAGACATGGGGCAGAGCTGCTACTTCCTCTCCCTGTGCCCAGCCGCTCATGAGGTGTCTGGGAGGCATGGCGGGTTCTAGCCCTGGCCTGCCACCCCAGCAGAGCCTCACAACAAGCCAGACAACCTCCTCCCCCCCCCCCCGACTCCATGGAGGCTGCCATTTCCACATCCGGACTTCCCTCTCGTCACAACTACACCCAGCAGACAAGACTATTACAGCCCTTCTCTAGCGGCCGCTGGTTAATCAATAATTGCTTTATTTAGAGGTGACTACAAGAGTATGCCACCCGCTACGGCAAGCCTGGCAAGCTGCTCGTGTCGTATTTGATATGCCAAATAGCAGTAACATTTATATTAGGTCATTCCCATGACCTAATATAATTGTCTAGGCTCTTCATGTTCCTGGAGCAAGCGGATGCCTTTGGGTTCTACTAGCATGAGATAGGACATATGGAGATATTACTGGTGCCCGCTCTAGCAAATAGATGATTAGCGGGAAGATAGTGATTAGTGATAGTGATAGGCTCTTTATGTTCCTGGATCAAGCGGGTGCCTTTGGGTTCTAGTAGCTTGAGACAGGACATATGGAGATATTACTGGTGCCCGCTCTAGCAAATAGGTGATCAATGGGAAGATAGTGATAGTGATAGTGATAGCCTTGAAATCAATTTTTCGAAGAAGCATTAAAAAACTACTTTAAAGGACAGGAAAAGCTTCCCAACATGTGACCTTAAGAATTTTAGACAAGTGACAAGTTGTTGGAGGACAGGTTTAGCTATTCTGGGAGCTTTGTTGTTTTGCCCACTCACAGCTTAATCTACTTAAGCCAAAGTTCATTCTAATAAGACCTCTCTTGTATGTAAACACTGCTAGAGGGTGTGGCAGTTACAGAAGTCACCTTGACTGAATAACTTCTGACTTATACATCTACTAAGACTTCTATGTTTTCTAGATTGGGCACAGCTCCTCTTTACCCCACTGCACCCAGCGCGGGACAGTTAGAATTTACCAGGAGACTACCACCCTGGCTACGTTGAGACTATAGGAAGACTATAGGAAGGATCATACTAGTTTGCTCTAAGCAGGCGAAGTGTGACCCTTTCAGTACACGAGAACAAGATACTCAGAATCACCCTGGTGCAGATAATAATAAGAAGGACCTTGTGGGTACCATCTAGATTACATGAAGCTCATGAAGTTAAGATGTATTACTTTATATGAGCCCTCTCTCTCCAGTGTTTTACATAAGAGATAATCTCGGGATTAATTCTTAGGCATAACCTAAGTTTATACCTTTGTATTAGGCATAACCTTTGTTTATACCAACAATAGGGTGTGGCACTGCCCTCCTACATTTGTTTAGGGTTCTTTGTAACCCCTCCCTGGATTACTTTTGGGTGTATATAAGGGGACTGACTTGAGGCCCCTTCGGCCTTTTCACTTGGACTTTGGGCCTCTCAGCCTTCTGCTTTTGGCTTTTGGCTTTTTGGCCTTTTTCTCCTTCTTCTGGGTAGGACTCGTCTCGGTGAGATCCTCTCTCTTTGGTGGGAGACTTAGGCTCTTTTGTATGGTCTAAGTTCGGACCAGAGCTGGAGTTTGTTCATTATATTATATTGCTGTGGAAGAGCTTTTGTACTATTAAAAGTCTTTTTGGAACTGCACCGGACTCGTGAGTTTTTCGTCTGTTCCCTCGGCATCCTCGGAGGTAGAAGAGAACTTCTGTCCTGACACTGTCGGGGACCGGCGGCGTTCCCGACAAGTGACCA
>JAJIBD010030372.1:0-69399 GCA_021461705.1 Cryptotis parvus
GGGGCCGGCCTCACCCAGTTTCCCGCATTTGGGGGAAGCGAGATGTTATTTGAGCTCATGGAGCTCTGGAACCTGGGAGAGGGTCCATGTAATATTTCCCATAAAGGGATTCTTAGGATGTTGCCCTGTATTGATAGTTTTAGAAGATGGGCACCCTATGTGTGTCCTTCTTTCCGGCTAAGCAGTTTATCTTTCCAGATGAAGCCTGAGGCTGACTTCCCCAAGACCGACAGTCTCTGGCCCATCGTTTTCCCTTTCTGCACCTTGGGCATGGTCCAGGTAGTTCTCCGAGGGGTGGAGCTACATTACAGACATAGCTTCCGATCATTGCTTATCCTTTGAAGTTTATTGCTTCTTCCCCCAACTGTTTGACATTTCCTCACCTCTCCTGATCCTCCTGCTGTATGATAAGCCTCTATAGCATTCAGGTCCCATGAGGCTAAACCGACATTTCTACAGGCCTTTAGATATCCCTCATGAGTGTAAGCCCTTAACCTTAATATTATATAGACTGCTCATAGACTAATGGATTAGCATTCTATATGCTAAGGTTCGCTTTTAGGATTTCTGGAGTGATAAGTCCTGAACCTGTCCTTGGATTGTTTCACTTAATCTCCCAACAAAATCAAAGTATGGGTCATTACTTAATCCCTTAAAATTTTGCATAGCTACCTAGAAATTCTGGGTCCGAACCTACTTTTTCCCACGCTTTTAATGCTGTCTCCCGAACAAATTTAAAAATCGGTTCAGGTAATGTCGCTTGTTTTGCTTTCTTTGCCATTCACCTTCACCTTTTAGCATGGCAAAGTTATAATATGGGCCAGATTCTTTTTCTCTTAAAGTGTCAATATTCATGTTAACCTTATCTGTATACCTCCACATTTGCCATTGCATCAAACCGTCATGGACTAGACAAGTATGGACTACCATTTCAAAGTCTGCCAACACCCACTGATTATCTTTGGCTCCAATCAGCTAAATATTTTAAAGAATAAGGACTTGATATCCAAACTCTGTTGTAAAGCCTTCCTAAATGGGGGGTTATTGACTCAATTTTAAGTCTTCATGAATCGGTTTCTACCTATCTTTAGATTGGTCATGAGAAAGATTGCTGCGCTTTGCCTTTGATTATTATTAGATTGGACAAACCACAGGAGAACTGCAAGGCTCGTGGGGCCTGGGTCACGAGCCAACCTGTTCCTCCAGTTCTCCTCATTAGAGCTTGTAGTATCTGGCAGAGGAGCATCTTCCCCTTTGAGGGTATTAACTCTGGGGAGATTTTCTGCTGGGAATCTTGCCTCCTCTGGGTTTTCCTGTTCCTCCTCTAAGTTACCAGCCACATTAGAATTTTTTTCGCTGGGAATATATACACCTTTTTTAAGTCTACAGCCTTGGGGCGTGTTTAGAACGGCTTCCAGTTGGTTCACGCCTCAGTATTGGGTATGCGCTAGGTCCTGATTGATAAGTTATGAAATCAGAGATCTCCCTGCATAACACATCCATTTCTTGGTTTAAGTTTTCAAGTTTCCTATATATTTCTTCCTTTTGTTCTTTCAATCTTATGTGTAACTTCCAAACCTCCTCTTTCTGTCCATCTATTTTAACACTCTGTTTGTCAATTTCTTCCTCTAAGATAGTGCTGATTTTACTGATATCGTTTTTTCTGCTCTTCAAACTTTACTTCAAATTTTAAATCCTGTTTAATAATTTTACTTTCCCTGTTCTTCTAATTTTTCTTCAAATTTTAAATCCTGTTCTTCTAATTTTTTTGAATTTTTAAATTTTGCTCTTCTAATTTTTCCTCAAATCTTAAAATTCTGTTTAATAATTTTACTTTCCTGTTCTTCTAATTTCTTTTCAAATTTTAAACTCCGTTTAATAATTCTGTCCTCAAGCTTTAAGACCAGTCTACCTGTAGTTTTATGATCCTCACTTATTTTTAATCGCTGAGTAAACCTCATCCCTTAAGATTGCATTCAATTTATTACTTTCTTCCTCTCTCTTAAACATTGTCCTTACACAAAGGTACAGTTTAAAAACCGTAAGCACCCAGGTGATTTGTGAAAAGATAGAGTAGTTCTCAGAAAGGAACTTCATAGATTGGGCTATGTATGGTTCTGAGCCAATAAAAGATACAATGTATCTATACCATGAGATATCCATCATTTTACTCACGGTTCGGGGCAGATGATCTCTTTCCGATGATAATTAGGCCCAGACGATGTTCGTCGTGCCTCCCGCCGGGACGCCAAATGGTGGTTCGTGCCCACCCAGGGATGCCAAATGTTAATGCTCCGGGTCCCCGACAGTGACTGTAAGCGAAGTTCCTTCTACACCCCAAGCCGGGCGAGGAATGGATGAAAACTCAGGGAATCCGATGCAGTTTTAAAGGCTTTACTTATCATAGGTTCAGGCATACAAATCAGCAAAAGGAAAAGCCCGGTGCTTAGGATTCCAGGTACTAGAACCCCAGCCCGTGTAGGCCAAGATGATGCGACCACCACGTAAAGGCTTTTGTGAAAGGAGAAGAAGACTCCAAGAAGGGTTACGCGCCAGAGTGAGCGTAGCCTGCACAAAGAAACGTCGTGGGAGAGTGAAAACCAGCTAGTTTATACCCCTGCAAACTCAGACCTTCCTCCCACTGTTATGGGAAAGCAGGGAGGGTCAAATGTCCTTAGGTAATCCCTCCCTGCACCTCACACCTAGGCCCTTTAGTATGCTAATGTTTTGAGCCAGACGAGGTTTTTCAGGGACTCTGGCCAACTTCACTGTCCACTCAGGCCCAACACGATGGTTGGGTGGGATGGCACAGACATCCCTGAGGATCTCACCCACCTGAGCCCTACTAGATACTGCCCCAAGGTATTTTCCAATAGTTCGTTTGTTGGGCATTTGAACCTGCTGTGTTGTTTCTGCTGGTTGACTCGGGCGTGACTGTGCTGTGCCTTATATTCCACAGGGAGTGTCTGAGTTTGCCTCCCGTTTCAGGGCTGGTTGGCCATTCTTGTCAACTAGAGGCTTATATGCGAGGCATTTCTGAAATTTTTCCTCCAATTTCTCCGGTTACTCTGGACTGTCCGAAATCACAGGAATGACTGGCATTGGCCACTGGGCCTGGGACTCGTCAGAGTGCTGCGAGAGGTCAGGCAGGTCATGATGAAGGATCTGTGGAGATGCTGGAACCATAGGTGGTAAGATCCTTCCACTTCCTTGCTTTGTCTTCAGCAGGACTTCAACAGGTTCCCTGCTCTGTAGGGTACTCAGGAAAGAAGATCATGCCTTAGTCTGTTCCTTCAGGAAAGAATTGGGCAACTCTCCTGGTGGTGAGGGAGGTGGAGTGTGCGATGCATTGCAGTGCAGGCTGAGATGCACCACAGTCTCCTGCTGAACCAACTGTGGAATGGGGACCTGGCTGTAGTCTGAGAGCGAGGTGGGACCTCAGTCTCCTGAACCTCACTCTGGGGGAGGGGCTTGTCTGCTGTCACAGGCTGAGGTGGGGCTGCAGCCTCACGCACGTTGGTTCGAACACCAGAAAATGATACAGTGTGGGTCCCAGGGTCTGGTTTGGTCTCTCATGACAGCGTGGATTAAAGACGGTAGATGATTCTCGTACTATAGGGTCAGCAAATCTGACACAAGCCACTAAGGATCCACAGTGCAGAAAGGGGAGACGCCAATAGAGTTGTTGAAGGACTCTGGCATATTTGGTTTCCAATTGTCGGGGTGTGGGCACTTCTCCGGATGCCAAACTTCGCTCTGACTTGTATGTCCCATTCCAGGAGGACAGCCATAGTGTTGAGTCCTGCTCCCAGCCCAGAGATGTAACCACCTTCTCTAATGAATTCAAGGGGCCACGGGAAACCTCTCCACTTACCTCCCTTTTCCAGGCACTCAGCACCACCTTCTTGTGGATGAGTATCTCCAGCAGCTGTTGGTAGTTAGGGTTGATGAAAGACAGGCGGCCAGCCAGCCTGCATGTTCACTGGGTCTCTGTAGATTTTGGCTCCTAGTGAGACGTTCCTAATCTGCCTGTACTTGAACTTAGGAGCAGAAGAACATGGGATGCTTAGGGGTCTTGCTACTCACCTCATGCCAGGATTCCTGCAGCTCAGGACTCATGGAATGGCCCACTCCTCTTAATGTTTTGCCCCCCAAAAATTGACCAATGGGCATGTGAGCCTGCGGAGGAGCTATTGGTATGCTGGCCAGTGGGAGAGTCTGAGAGTCCCCTTGGGGAATTATGGAGACCATTGCGTAGAGGAGGCTGTGTGAGGGGGAGCGGAGATGTTTGGTTCCCCAGATTCAGAGAAGGGAGGGGGAAGAGAGGAGGGCGTGATGGAGGTGGTGAGAGGCCTGTCTGGGACGATGAAGGTCTCGAGCTGCTCTGCAGCAAATGGACAGAAGTAGAAAAGGATGACAAGCAGGGGGTGGAGGTCCTAGGTGGTAGAAACTGGACAGGAGGAGGAGGGGGACGTGGTGAAGAGTCTGTAGTTGCAGCATCTTCTTCAGAGTTGGGGCCTGTCCAGGGCAGGTCATGACTGGGTGGTTTTTCTTTCTTGTGTGTTTCCTGAACTGTCTGTGGGAGATCAGATGCACCAGAGTCAGACAGGGCCACCTTGGACCTGCAGTATAGGCAGGCCCTGCAGGCCACTACAGCTCCCTACCCGACAGTGCCCACACACTGACTTCACGACCTCACAGTGCCCCCTGATGTCCTCACATGCTGAGCCACACTGTCCCCACATGTCTCCCTCCAGGCCAGCTGCAAGCTGCCTTTTCCTGGATCCTGTGACCTCCCCCACCTCTCTGCATAAACTCTGAGGGCAGACAGTGATGGAGAACAAGATAATTTACCTTTTGCATAGATAAAACCAGGTCCCAAACCTCTTCCAGCTCTTTGACAGAGTCCCTGCAAACCGTACACCAGGAGGCTGGGTCACAGCATGAAGGGAGGCCCCCTGGCATGTCTCTATAGGAGTGAACTTTTGGGGCTCTGACTCCAGAGACACTGTGTCAGTGCCCAAGGCCACATGACCCTGTGGTGTTGGGCCTTTTCACCACAAAGGTGCATTGTCACTTAGGAACTGCTTCCACAGTCCTTTTCTCTGAGGTCTGGACCCCTGGGAGGTGGGGGGAAAAGGGCATACCCCACCCTGGCCCTTCCCCAGGAGTGTGAGGAAACTACACCACCTATTCCCACTGGGGCTGAGTCCCAATTCCATGGCCAGGCACTGTGGGGCAGCTCCAGCCATAATCCCCCGGGGCAGAGCCACTTCCATGCTGCCCTGGGCCTGGTTCTGAGCTTGGCTATCTGGGATAGTTTGTGGTTCTTTTCTGTCCAGGAGCCTTTCCAGGGCTGTGTTTCTGGCAGGAGCACTCCACCACTGACCACCTTTGTGGACCAGAAGCCAAACTTCACGTGAAGGAGGGGAGGGAGGACCCTGGTGCCTGCTGTGCGACAACTTACTTTTGACCACTTTTTGGAACTTCCTCTTGCATCTCCTGAAGTGCTTGAATGGACCCTGCGATGGCAGAAAAGAGGCTGTGAACTCATTTCTCACTCTCCCTCTCTGGACTAGCTTCAGACCCTCCGTGTTCATGAATAACTTGATCTTGACTAACTCAGCAGCTCTGTGGTTTTCTTCACTTTTACTTATTTCTAGAGAAGAAACACCTGGGAGATTGTGTATGAGACCCTCCCTGCTCTGCTGCTCAAGAAACACATATGTGCTCGGACCTCTGGGTGCTTATATCTGTCTAGTAGGAGCTTCTTCATGGATCATCTCAGGCAGTCTCACCAATGAATTATTGGCCACCACAGGTAATATTCAGGTGTGAGACTGCCACAGACCGCTCCAGTCACGATGAGCTCTAAGTCTTGGGGATAACCAGCGTGAGGAGAATCAGGAGGACAGGAACGTCAGCGCGATGGACAGTCAGACACAGACACAAGAGAGGTCAAATGCTGCTGCAGTTTACTGAGGGCAAAACTTTTCTTTTTATGTTCAACAAATGCACAGACGCAAGATTACATTAGTTATTTTTTAGCAAAGGAGACATTTTTTAACATCAAAAGGAGTTTATCGTGTTTACCACATATGACCACCTTTTGCCTGCGCCTGTTTTTCAGGCGTGTTTTTCTGACGTCTTTTGTTTTTACATATTTTCATATTTGCCTTAAGTAAGGTACATATTTTTTTTAATTTTGATTTTCATAGAATTACTTACTAGCTCTATGCACATATTATTGATTAACTTAACCTACTTCTAAATAAAAACTTCTATGCAGAGTTTATTATTGTAAGATTATTAAGATTTTGTACTAGAAAGTGTTAACTTTAACAGGTCCAATTTTTTTTTTTCACACAGGAGGTTTAGGGAGACTAATCACTGCATTCCCGTCAACAGGGGGTAGCCAGAGGTCAAGAATTCTCCCTTCCCGCTAATGATGGGAAGCAAAGGCCTGAAGGCCACGAGCCTTTCCTTATCAAGGACCTGAGACCAGCTCAGGCCTTGGCAGACAGACGCTGCGTGGGCTGGCATTTTTATACTATCTTTGTTTTATGTTATAATTGTGTATAATGAAAACTACTGTTGCCGCAGGCTTCTCTCTTTGTCCAGTTTCTCCATTACTCAGAGTCTAAGTTTCAGCATAAACAAGAGCTCTAATTGCACACAAAGCATTCTTAGGAACAGCTAAGGGAGTTTAGGGGCTTTGTTGGCAACAATCCCTTTTTAGGGGGAAGCACCGTCTGGTAACTGTCCCTTTTTAGGGGAAGTACCGAAGCCATCCCCTGGCCCAGTGAGCACTTTCATGCTACGCGAGCCAGTGCCGCGGGAGCCGTGGCATGAGACCTGCCATGGGTTTGGGGGTCTCATCTCCCACAGACACCCCTACTCTAAGTTTACTTGTTTTTGGTTGCTGTTCACTCAATTTGGGTCATTCCCAGGAGCCTCTGAGGACACCCACTGTAGTACCGAGGATAGAAATTCAAGAGCTCAACCGAGCTCTGCCTGTACTGACCTGACTCCAGTAGGGATAAATTTATTCTTTCCTGAGATCAATGATTTTCTTCATCCCCATCCAGAAATGCCCTCCATTGGCTCAGAAAAAAGCAGAAATAATAACAAAAGAGTAAAAAGCAGCTTTTTTTTTTTTTTTTTTGCTTGGATTGCCTATGGTTTCTTACCTCATGGATGTTTCTACAAATTCTGGATGGTGGTACTGATAGATTCCTCTGGATATATGGCCACATCACAAAGTAGATGGTCACTGCACAAAAGATGGGCAAAATGGCGTTAGTAACCCGTCAGTAGAATTCAAATTTAAACAAGCTAAAATGCTCTTCAGAGTAAAGAAAATAGTCTCCATCTGAATTGCACGGTTGCCAATAGGCGAATGAGCCCTGGGCTTCAGCTAGGGACTAAAACCTCAGAGCCTCATCACTGACCTGTGACCTTGTCACAAAGGACACCTGCCAGCCTCAGTGGATGTTGCAAGAGGAGGCGGATAGACAAAGCCCCTCCCTCAGCCCCTACCCTCTTCCCTGTCTTTCCTGTAACCACTTTCCCTGCCCAAAATCTCTTAGGTAATTTCCTATGAATTCCGCCTTGAACTTGTGATTTCCCCAGTTTATTTGCAATCTCTATTTAAGTATGCCAATTTCATGCTCTGGAGTTGACCCCAATATTTTCCCTTTAAATCCTCAGGGACTGGGAAGTATTTGGCAATGAGGTCTTTTCCTTTCCTACCTCTTATGGTTTGCCTTCCTGTCCCTCTGGAAACCCCACGATACTTATGTTGTTACTCTGGAATCATCCCCATGTTCTCTTGTCTATCTTTGAGCTATGTTTGGGTTCTTTTCCATCTGAATTTGTCTCAGTGCTTTCTGAAACCCACTCCAAGCTCACCGATTCTCTTTGGCTGTTTGCTTTCCACAGTGGAAGGCACCCGCTGAGTTTTTTCATTTCAGCTACTGACGTTTTTACTTATGACACTTCTGTTTGCAGTTTTTTATTTCTAGCTCTTCTTTCCTCATATATTTTGTTTACTGTCCCGCCTGCATTTTTTCATTTCCTTCTGTATTTTATTGCATGTTATTTCCATTCTTCCTAGGCTCATTAAATATTCTCACCATTTCCTCTCTGAATTCTTTATCAGAGAGATCATGTATGGGGGTAGTCCTTGCTGAGGGTTCAGGGCTCTTGTCCTCACCCAATTGTGTGGTTTCCTCAGGACTATTACTCCAGAAAGGGAATATGCCCAAAAGCTTAGACAGATTGTCAATCTGAGACCTCCCAGAATTAATATTCCCACCCTATTGTTAGCCACCCATGGTGCTCCTTAGCTCAGATGAAGAAGATGTAGCGATGAGCCGATTATTAACTCTCTGCACTCACCTAGGCCCCTGGAACCCTGCTGCCACTCTCCTGTTCAACTAGAAAGGAATCAGCAGCCCAGACTCCAGGGCCTCTCACTCTTCTCATGCCCCTCTCGAAGCACAATCAGCAGCCAGCTTAGGAAGGCTTGCAGCTTCTCTCCATTGATCTTTTTACAAAGGCCTGCACTGATATGGCCCAATATCCCCATATTGTATTCTGTATCTTATTGATCAGAGTGTCAGAGTGACAGAGCACTATGGACTCTTCAGGATTTTCAGGTTGTTGCCAAAGCTTATCTAAATTCATCTCAATGTTTGAAATGGAAGATGTGAGATGTGATATTTGATGGGATTAAGATGAAACTCCATGCCTTAGGCCCTGCTGGGACACACGTTTGGGCAACCACCTAACTTAGAATATGCTGATAGAAGGAGAGTGGCAAAATAAAAAGAAAGCAAGCTACCTTACCCAATGCCACTTTAGCTTTTGGTAGGCACCCTGGGGACTTGGGAACAGATGTCAAATTTTAAGGAAACTGCACAAAGATTTTTTCAGGGACTGCTGAGGCATGTGTGGGTTTTGTGGGGAAATTGATGGATGAACTTGCTGAAGGACTCATAAGACGTCTAATCCAGTGTTCCTAATGCCTGTTCCAGTGCTCAGGAGCAGTCTAATAGGTGAAGACTCACTTATTAGCCCTGGATCCTTGCATTGTTGATGGGGAATTGTTCTTCTCCCTATAAGCTATTTGCATAATCTTAGGCCAAGTTTTTGGGCCAAAGATATTTCTATCTTTATAGAAAAACAAAAGGAGTGTGGGGGCAGGTACCTGTGAGTTACTTTGACTCTTTGAATTGATTGTTCCTGCACATCCCATCATATTTTCTAACCATAAGCCCCAGTACTATTTAGATGAGCTATAATTCCTCATTCCCTCAATTCAGTACTTTACGCCAGACTGGATGGTAGCAGGAAGAGATATATTCTGGCTACAAAATTGGGCTTCTAGAACTTCTGCTCTGAACCAGCAAGGCCAGAATCAGTTTTGTTCTGACAAATGTGATTGCCTTAAGTGGTGAAAAGGGCACTTAAGAAATGCACTGGAGCAAAGAACAGATAGTAACCAGAGACAGGACCTGGATAGGGTTGGAACAGATGATCAATTTGATATGGGGAATATAGTTTGTATTATATGACATGATCGCCCCGGGAAAGTTCACCCTAAGTCAGAGGTTAGGTAAGACAGAGAAGTGTGCTAAAAATCGTTGAAAATAATACCAACCTAGAACTTAGCATTGAATATAGGCAAAGGGATACACATGATAACCTTTAAATGTATGTATTGCAATCCACAATATATAAGAGAGGGGAGGAGAGAGAGAGAATGATTAAAAAACCTGCCATAGGCGACATGTAAAAAAAAATGAATTTGGACCTCTGTCTAACATCATGCACAAAAAATCAAATCAAAATGGATTAAAGATCTCAATATCAGACTTGAATCCATAAAGTACATTGAAGAAAACATAGGAAAAACCCTCCACGACATTGAAACTAAAGGCATCTTCAAAGGTGAAACATCACTAACAAAGCAACTAGAAGAAAAGATAAACATATGGGACTACATGAAACTAAAAAAACTTCTGCACCTCAAAAGAAACAGTGACTAAGATACAAAAGCAGTCCACAGAATGGGGAAAGAATATTCACCCAATACCCATCTCATAAGGGGTTAATATCCAGGATATATCAGGCACTGGTAGAACGTTACAAGAAGAAAACAAACAACCCCATCAAAAAATGGGGGAGAAAAAATGAACAGAAACTTCAGCAAGGAAGAAATTGGAATGGCCAAAAAGCATATGAAAAAATGCTCATCATCACTAATCATCAGAGAGATGCAAATCAAAACAACAATGAGATATCACTTTAGATCACAGAGACTGGCACATACTCAAAAGAGCAAGAACAACAAGTGCTGGCATGAATGTGGGGAAAAGGGGACACTCATCCATTGTTGGTGGGAATGCCAGCTGGTATAGCCTTTCTGGAAAACAATATGGACATTCCTCCAAAGACCAGCAATTGAACTCCCATTTGACCCAGCTATACCACTCCTGGGAATCTACTCTGGGAAACCAAAAAATACGCCAGCGGAAACACCATCCCTACTTTTATGTTCATAGCAGCATTATTCACAATAGCCAGAATCTGGAAGCAACCAGAGTGCCCGAAAATCGATGACTGGATAAAGAAGCTTTGGTACATCTACACAATGGAATACTATGCAGCTGTTAGGAAAAATGAAGTTACAAAATTTGCCTATAGATGGATGGACATGGAGAAGATTATGTTGAATGAAATTAGCCAGAAGGAGAGAGACAGATACAGAATGACTGCATTTATTTGCATAACATAAATATATATGTACATATTATGATACCAATATCCAAGGTCAAGTGAAACATGTATCAGGAGGTCTTGTCAAAGGTGGAAATTATCACAAACATGTGGGAGTCAGAGGCTAGGTAAGACAAAAATGAAACAGTGTGCTAACAATTGTCGAGGGTACTAATGCCAACCTAGAACTGAGCATTAAATAGAGGCAAAAAGATACACATGACAACCCTTTAATGTATGTTCTGTAATCCATAGTCTGGAAGGGAAGGAAAGAGAGAGAGAGAAAGGGAAAGAGATAAAGAACCTGCCATGGAGGCAGGTTGGGGGGGAGGGGGAGGGAACGGGGACGTTGGTGGTGGGAGATGGGCACTGGTGGAGGGATGGGTGCTGGAACACTGTATGACCAAAACCCAAATATGAAACTTTGTAATTGTATATCTTTGTAATTGTAAAAATAAAAAATATGATATAAAAAAAAAAAAAAAAAGAAAGCAGGCAAGCAAGGTAGCTCTGAACATCAGAATAGCAACAGCCGAGGGAAAGATGGAGCTGCTCCAGGACGAGAAGGAAGAAGCCTTCAGAAAACAACAGAAGGTGTGAAAAAGTCTGCAAAGAACTGAACAGCATACCAGAGAATATGCGATGAACTGAAGAGGAAAAACATAAGAATCACTGGTGTCTTGAGGATCAGGAGTCAGAATTTAAAGAAGGAACAATAGTTAAAGAAATCACAGATAAGTGAGATTTCTGAGAGTTGAGGCATACTATCAACCAAATACAAGAAGCCCAAAAGAATTCCAGTGCAACAGATTCAACTAGGAACACTTTAAGGTCCATTGTGCTTAGAATGATAAAAACCAGAGACAGAATTTTTGAAGCAAATGAACATCTCACCTAGAATACTCTAGCCAGCTACATTATCATTCAGATTTGAAGGAAAGATACAGAACTTCAAGGACAAGCAACAGCTTAGGGAATTCACAGCCTTGAATCCAGTTTTGCAATAAGTGTTAAACATGTTTCTTCCTCTAAAGGACCAGACAGTCTGGTTCAATGTCTATGGACAGTAGTATTGTAGTTTCTCAAGAACAAAACAGGAACAGAACTCCCATATGACTCAGCAGTACAATACCTCTTCTTGGCATCTATCCCCAAATTTAAAAAAAAATAGTGATTTAAAATTATAAATGATCACATTTATGTTCATCCCTGCACTTAGTACAACAGCAAAGATATACATACACACAACCCAAATGCCAAGTACAGATGAATGAATCAAGAAGTTGTGATAATATACACAATGGAATATTATGCAGCTCTAATTAAGAACTACATCATGCAATTTGCAGCACTGAACTAGAGGATATCATCCTTTGTGAAGTCAGTCAAACTGAAATATACAGAATAATCTCTCTCATATGTGGAACTTAAAGACACACAGAAGGGGGCTGGAACAAGAGTACAGCAGGTAGGGCCTTGTCTTACACACAGTAGACCCAAGCTCAATTCCTGAAACCCTGTATGATCCCCCTGAGGACCACAGGAGTAATTCCTCAGTGCAGAACCAGGTGTAACCCCTAAGCACAGCTTGGTGTGGCCCAAAGAACAAAAAACAAAATTAAAATTAAAGGAAAAAAAAGATATAGCAAGTTAGCAATGAAGACTTAAATTTAGCACAACAGGGGAATTGATAGAAACAACTGAGTTGGAGTGTGTGAAAGGAAGGGGAATTTGGGTGCTTGGGAAGATAGTACACTGTTAATGGGTGTGGTGTTGGAATTATGTCCATTAGAAACTATTATTAAAGAAAATTTTTAAAAACCAGACAGGAGCTGCAGCGATAGTACAGCAGGTAGGGCGTTTGCCTCGCAGTCGACCTCGGTTCGATCCCTGGCATCCCATATGGTCCCCTAAGCACTGCCAGGAGTAATTCCTGTGTAATTCCTGAGTGCAGTGCCAGGAGTAACCCTGATCATTGCTGGGTTTGACACAAAAGAGGAAAAAAAAAAGACAAACTTGTCAGCACATAGCATGGCATACTCACTTGTGAGGCTTACGGGTACAAGATTAAGATGTATATTTACACCTAGATTGCTAAGGAATTGTATACATTTTCAATAACAAATTAATGTCTCATTTCTACTGAATGCTCTATATGATTTTTTATATCCAGAGGTCCTTTCCTTCACTTATTAATGCAGACACTTAAGTACTTATAAACATTTCCTAATGTAAAGCCAATATTCACTTAAGATAAAACATATTTTGTACTTTCACAGGCCTATTCACTTTCCCCTTTAAGCTTTCTTAATTCTCTCCATACTTACAAAATTTTACATTAGTATGATTTATGTCTTTCATGTAAACTTTAAGATATTTATAGTTCGCGTAAGAATAACCCATAAGTTTTTGCTACTATATTTTAACTGATGTCTTTAAAAGTTTTATTTAACAAAAAAAAATACTTTATCAGCCTATCATTCATTGGTTTACAATTTTGTGGAATTTCACAAGATCTGTTCTATTTATCTCTATGTGTGTACATGTCACTACAGCCACACATACACCAAATAGGTGTTTTATCTCCCACATGTGAGATTTAAAAAACCACCACCAACAACATGGTAAGAGATTAACAAATGGCTAGTCAGTGGAACTGAAGATTGTTGTCTATAAAATTGAGCTTACATTGTGGGAGGGAGTGCTTGATAGGATGCTTGGGACACTGGCAAAGGGGAACAGATTGTGTGGTGATAGGTCTGGTGGTAGAAATACGTATGCACGAGAAGTGTGATTAAGGGGCAGGAGTGATAGCACAGAGGGTAGGGCATTTGCCTTGCATGCGGCCGGCCGGCCGGATTTATCCCGGCATCCCATATGGTCCCCGAGCACCGCTAGGGAGTAATTCCTGAGTGCCGAGCCAGGAGTAGCCCCTGAGCATTGCTGGGTGTGACCACAAAAAGAAAAAAAAAGTGTGATTAACAGTATTATAAACCCCAGTACCTCAATACAGCTGATTTATAGGAAAAAGTCATCTTACCAAGAGTTGTCTGAGAGTTAGGATTCACATACTGATCCTTGCTCCATTCAACCATACACTTCAAAATGGATACTAAGCATTCTAATCCTTTTTCCGCAGGCTTAATTCCTAAAAAAAAAAAAAAGAAGAGTCAAGAATAGAATAAAAAAGAACTGAAGAAAACTACCAGGCACACTCTTGACAAAGTTCACATTTGAAAATGTATTTAAAGTTCTTACCTGAACATTACTCATACCAAGTTCTTGACTGCCCGTCCTTGGGCAATTTTTGAAAGGTCATTCACTAGTCTTTCAAATATATTTGCTGCATTTAAGTCACAATCATAATTTACATAAATATCCACTACACCTGAGCATCTGTAATAGAGATGTATTAGTTGTAACAAAAAGCATGTAATAGAGGTCTATATTTGATCTTTTAAATACCTCACAGTAAGAGATAATATACCTGCACAAATCCTTGTCAATGTCTGTATAACCATCCATTTGTGGTCAAATGAACTGGTTGAAGTTTCCAAAAAATATATAAGAAAATTTCTTTAAAGAACACCTGTAATTAGAAGAAAACAGCTGCTTACAATATTGTTTTGGGGAGCTAGAGAGATAGCACAGGGGTAGGGCACCTGCTTGCACATGGCAAAGCCAGGTTTAATCCTCGGCACACCAAATGGTTCCTTAAGCCTTGCCAGGAGTGATCCTGAGCACAGAGTCAAGAGCATGTCCTGCACACTGCTGGGTCTGACCCAAAAACCCAAAAGGGAAAATAGTTTGGGAGTGGGGTGGTAAGTGGAGTGACAGTACAACAAATAGGTCACACACCCACACACCCTGTGCATGGCAGACCCAGGTTCCATCCTATAGGGCACCCACCTACCCTCATGGAAGACCCAAGTTTGATCCCATATGGCACCCACCCCACCTACACACCAGGAGTAATCTCTAAATGCAGAGCCAGGAAAGTCCTGAGCACTGTTGGGAATGGTCCCAAACAAAAAACATCAACAATAAAATATTGTTTATAACGCATCCACATACATATTCATTTAATAAATAGTCTAAAGCTATAAAAAAGAAATTAGGATCCAGATTCTGCTAAACTTCAACTCCTTTAAAGTTTCGTCTCTGAAACTTCAGGGCTGAAATAACTTGCATGAATGACCTCAACCTAGTCCCCTGCCAAAGGAGTTCTGTTTATTATTAAATTTTTGCTTCGTGTCACTATTCTGCTACAAATTAAATCTCTAAAAATGCAGGAATTCCTCTGAGTGATATCTCTTGAACATGTTTATAAACTAATACCAGTTATACTTTATTTTGTCCACTAAAGAACTTAAAATCACTCATGGTAAGTTTAAGTTCTTATTATCGGCAATATATTCCAAATATATAGTATTATGCAAACCTATTTCAAATTTAAATGTATTTAATTTATATTTTATAATTGCTCACAAAAGTACTCACAAAAGTTGTCATCTATACTGTGTATTTTTTACTGTTTCTATACCAAATAATATCAAGCATAAAGGAATTACTCAAGCTAATAAAACTGATTCAAATTTAATAAATTTTAGATTCAAATTTGACATGAAGAAAAGATTAAAACTTTCGAGGAAATGACTAAAAAGATCAAAACCAGTAAGTTAATATTTGTGGAACACACATGTTGAGAATTCAGAAAAGCTATTTGTAACATGACAAACATCTTTGCTCAAACAGGATTACACACTGTAGTAATGTGCTTTTCTTTCCAAAATTCAATGTCATTATTTCTTCTTTTTTTGTTTTTTGGGCTACAACTGCCAGTGCTCAGGGTTAACTCCTGGCTCTGCATTCACGATCACTGCTGGTGGTACATGGGGACCATATGGGATGCTGGAGATCAAACCTAGTTGGCTGTAAACAAAGCGAGCCCCCTACTCACTACTATCTTTCCCACCCAATGCCAGTATGTAAGACTCTAAGCTCTGAAAAAGAAGGGAACACCTCTTAATGCATTAATCCTACAATACAAAGCATACAGGGAAACATTCAATGAGCACCTATGACCACAAAGACATTACCTAAACTCTATGTGATGATACTGTGGAATGCTACAGTACACTAGAGAGGAGTGCCATAAGAATTTCTTTTTTTTTTTTCCTTTTTGGGTCACTCCCGGCAATGCTCAGGGGGTTACTCCTGACTCTGCACTCAGGAATTACTCCTGGCGGTGCTCAGGGGTCCATATGGTATGCCGGGAATCGAACCTGGGTCAGCCGCGTGGAAGGCAAACTCCCTACCCGCTGGACTATCGCTACAATCCCACCATGAAAATTTCTAAAGGAAAATCAAGATTAATAGATCTACTGACTATCTCAGATGCTGCATCAATTATATCATACTACATTTCATTTAATGATATCATCATCTTTGCAAAACTAGGGTTAGGGATTGGTATTATTAAAAACAAAAATAAAACAAATATGGATGAAAATCAGCGAAAAATAGGATATGAGGTTGGCAAAGCCCAAACTGTCCAAAATCTGAAAAAGCTATGACAATTTAAGAATAAAACGACACTTTAATCCTTTCAATTTGCATGTATTTTTAAAAACTGTATTTAACATAAAACATATATTCATTATTGAGTTTTCTGAACCTATATGCATACGTCTAGGTATTTCTATAGTACAACTACACAATAAATGAAGCAAACTAACTTCTTTTATTTCATAATTTATAATCATTAGAAGAAACTAATGATTCCATAAATCAAGAAAGTTTGGAGCTCTATGATTTATGGTAACAAAATAAATAAAATAACCTTGGAGAAAAGGGAAACATTTTAGTCTATAGGTTAGTAAATTGCACTAATAAGAAAAAGTTACTGTTATTTATGCCTATCACAAATCATGCTCTCAAAAGTGATTAAAAGTTTTTAAAAATCAACCTATAATGTATACAGAGTAATACTATCATCAGTACTTTGTTTTCACATATTTTCTTGAAAACTTACATAAAAATGCATTGTATTTTTTCTTACATAAGTTAATATTTCTTAAATATTAACTTTTTTAATGTTCAGGGATCACTCCTGATGGTACTTGGGGGCGCGGGTAGAATATGTGGTTGGTGCCAGGGACTAAATTCCTCATAGGTGCAGGCAAGACAAGAGCCCTACCTGCTGTTCTATCTCCCTGGCTCCACTTGCATTATTTTAACAGACATAAGATAAACTTCTGAAATTTGGCAACAAAATATCTGAATTACTTCCAATCTGAAAATATTGTCCACATTTAAAGACTTTTCACTTATCAATGCCTTATTCAGTGCTGCTCCTATAAACAAAGTTCTAAATGAGTGGTAACGGATATACAGAACATTAATAATAAGGAATTTCACTATCTAAACACCCCAAAACTCTGGGTTAAGTGCCTTTGCTATGAGCTAATAAATTAAAGCCTTGAATTGGAGTAAATAATAAAAATGTTAAAATAATTTGGGTATCAAATAAAAAAAATATGAAGGTGAAAATTGGCCAGCAATGGGGTTAGAAAGTAGAGCAAGTAGAGTGCTTGCCCAGCACACTCCAGAACCGGGTTCAGTCCCCAGGACCTTACCTAGTCCCCTGAGCTTCCCCAGCAGTGACTCCTGAGCACAGAGTCAGGTTAAGTCTAGAACACTGCTGGACCACCTGGTAGCCCAAAACTAAACAAACCAAAAAAAATGGGCCAGCAAAAAAAAAAAGAGTAATTCTAAAATATATGTCTCAACCATACATTTTTAACAAGTGGCAAGTTGGAAAAGACAATCATAAATCAGTAAAACATATAGCACTATGCAGATACTGAATTTTCAAAGTTAAAATGAAAGCCCAAGAATTGGTATACCTACATGGTATGTGCTGTCACGCTTAGAAAATTTCCTAATTCACTTTTGATAAGTCTCTGGAAATATTTTAGTATTACTGTTACTCTAATTTCTAAAGATTTTTGGAGAAAACTTTTGAAATACAGTATGCAATTGCAAAAAAGAATACAAGCATAAGTTAAATTTTTCTCTTCCCAACACTTTCAGTTAGTATTTACAGTGCCAAGAACTTGTCACACAGCATATATTTAAAATAAAAGACAGATATATTCACGTCTTTCAAGATTAACCATATTCATTATTATTATTTCATAAACAGTGTGAAAATTATGTAAGGGAAGAAATCCAAGACTGCTAAAATCATTGCTACAATTAGTATAAATTCCTAGAAGTCATGGGATATTTCTTAATTTGATTTTGCATTCTTTGAACTTACTCATACTTAGCAAGCACATGTATGTTCAATAGGAAACAAAAAAGGAATTCATAGTTTTTTTTACATACTGAAAAACTTGCCATAGTAAGAATCTGACTTAATATGAATCAAATGAAATATGTAACAATGAGCAAATGCAGAACATACCTCGATCTGCATCTTCAGGTGTGTCTTGAAATTTGACAATAAAGTAAGAAATATGGAAAGAGAAAGTTCAAAAACCTCTGGAACAGATGAGACTCCATTTTTTGAAAGTGCAACACACAGATACTGCTTAATAGCATTAATAAACATCTCATTTGTTCTGAAAACAGGTCCTGCATTCTGCAGAATGGATAGAAGCAACTGCAATGAAAGAATCTTGGATCGTAACTCATGAGACCTAAAATGTGAAAAAAGAAGGCACAGTATGTGGAGAAGTTTAGCATTATGATAGTAGGTCACTGCAAAGATATTTCCTGGTAAGTAATTTCACTACTGAAATGGAGGGGGAAAGCTCCACAACTTAAAAGCTACCATGTGTGAATAAACTTAGCCACTGATAATGGGTATCCCGCACCACAGAATGTCACAGAATTTAAAAAATGGGAAAACCATCATTCACATACATCAACCTCCTGTTCCTTTTAAACAAGGGAAAAGAATTTACAGATGCACATGGCTTGTTCCTTTGATAACTTTCATTTCACCTTTAGAAACCATGAGTAGTACATATTTCTCTAATTTCATCTCTAATAATGCCAATGCACTCTTGCCCTTATTATACTACTCAAAATTACCTATATTACCTAAACCCTAATAGAACATTTCAGCTATGATAACAAGTAACACCACTAAATCAAGCTTTTTCCAGTAATCATTTAAAAACTTTCCCCCCCTTCTATGGGATATGAAAGGATTTTTAGAATATGTATCTCTTAATAACATATTTCTTGATCCTAAATATTTTTATAATGACATGGTACAATTTTCAGCTTAAGATTTTCTTGGGGTTTCCGAGCACTGCCCAAGGGGCCCAGCAGTCACTAGCGCTGAAAGCTAGCCATCCAGACAGGTTCAGTAGTAGGGGTCCAAGGATGTAGAGGTGCTCGGGGCACCCTCGTAGTGCTGTGGGGCACCAGGACTACATACACCAGCAGTACTTAGGAATGGGTGGGTCGGGGGCTGGTATGTATGTGTGCATATGAAGCTGGTATTTGAACTTGGGTCCTGGCATGTTGTAGGACACCTAAAAGCCTAAAAGCCTCTGCATCTGCCCTGGATTGCCTCCTGCAGGTCACTTTGTAGATGGGGGGGTAGTTTAAATGTGACAGTTTATCTGACCATGTATTCTGTACTGGCTGGTATAAATATTCTCTCATGCTACCACAATCAATGTGGGACTAGCTAGATCTTATCAGCATTTGCCTGGCTACGTTGGATCTCTCAGTAATTAGCCCAGAGAGAAATGCTGTTTGCCTCCAAGCAAGCAAGTATGGCTCCCTGATAACTCAAAGGAAAATACAAAACTACTGTGAAGTAGACGAGACCTTGTGAAGGCTTGGAGAAATATTTAACTGGCATTAGTATAGTCTTTGGTACAGAGACATGCCATCTCAGAAACCCCCTTTCTACCCTATAAAGGCATTTCCAGGCAGATCTTGGCTCAAAACATTAGCGTATAAAGGGCTTAGGTGAGGCGCTGGGAGAAATTACCTGAGGGCATTTGACCCTCCCTGCTTCCCATAATAGTGGGAGGTCTGAGTTGCAGGGGGTATAAAGCTAGGCTGCTTCCTACTCTTGCTCTCTCTTTCTGGGCTCTCTTTTGGGGCCTGCACTCTTCTTGGGAGTCTTTGTCTCCTCTTTACAGGGCCTTCACACGTGGTGGTCGCCATCTTGGCCTACACGTGGCTGGGGTTCTAGTCGGGAATCCCTAAGCACAGGGTTTTTCCTATTGCTGATTTGTATGCCTGAACCTGTGATAAGTAAAGCCTTTTAAAACTGCATCGAATTCCTGAGTCTTCATCCATTCCCGCCGGCTTGGGAGGTAGAAGGGAACTTCGCTTCCCGGCACTGTTGGGGGACCCCAGCGGCATTCCCAGACACTGGCACATGCAGAGAATGGGACCCTGACCACTGATCTGTGCCCTTAGTGCCCTTGGTCCAATTATTTTTGGTGGAGTGCTGGAGTACAGGGCTCCCGGAGGCTGGAGTTACCTCCTAAACTGGAATTACCTCCTGCAGGCTACTTTGTAGATACGGAGAGGAAAACAGTTTGGATCTTTGACTCTATGTGGCAGAATATCTTACCATGTACTCTTATGTTAGATGGCATAAATATTTCCTCTCATTCTTCACGGATCCCTTGAGGGACGGAATATTTTACCAGAGTTTGTCTGGCAGCCTTGTATCCTCTTTTTGACTATAGTATAGCTATAATTAAATCAGAGAGAAATGCTGTTTGCCCCCTAGCAAAAAAGTGAGGCAGGAGCCCTATTCTGCTGTACAATCTCTTTGGTCCTCTCCTTGGCTTAATTTAGTATTTTCCCTGATGAATATATTGTGCCATACTGGTAAGTAACAAGTATTTTAGTGATAAGGTTTCAGAATTTCATCCAATGAGACAGATCTCTTCAAACCAAGCAAAGGAGATCAGGTCCAGGCAAACCTTCACAAGGATGAAACGCTTAATTTTTTTTTCTTTTTGGGTCACACCCAGCAATGTTCAGGGATTACTCCGGGCTCTGCACTCAGGAAATCACTCCTGCTGGTGCCTGATGACCATATGGGATGTCTGGGATTGAACCGACGTCAGCCACATACTAGAGAAGCGACATCCTTAAGTGTTCTAGCAGCTGATCATTTTATTTTTTCCTAAATGTATTATAGTAAACATCATTCTTAGTGATTTTCACCATAAAAACTGTAGTCAAGTCAGAGAAAAAACTCAGGTAAGGATACTGAACTCCTGGATTATAGTTCAAGGATCATCTTGCCACCTATGTTTAGCAGGAAACCAAATTCCTATGACCAAATCCCTATCCCCTAATATTATGGCTCCAGCAAGAGTAAAAAGACTAAAATGACATTTAAATTCATAAAATGGTTATCACAAAAGTATTAGTGTTATCTATTTATTTTATTTTTTGCGTCATAAACGCAATGCTCAGGGTTACTCCTGGCTCTCAACTCGGGAATTACTCCTGATGGTGCTCAGGGTACCATATGGGATGCCGGGATTGAACCCAGGTCGGCCGCATGCAAGGCAAATGCACTACCTGCTGTACTATATCACTCTGGAATCAATAATATCAGGGCTCATTATTATAGTAGTTATGTTTTTACCAATTTTAAAGAAAAGGTAAAACACATTCATGTATTTATAAAGCAGAATGAAATTATGTGCCCTGTTATATCAAGTGAAACTGAAATAAAAATATAGATACTTCTGTGTTTAAGGATTAAGAAATATGCAAACTAGAAAAATAATAGAAATAATTTAAGTATTTTTTAAATGTCATGCTATGCAAAGCAAATATTAAAAAAATAAATTAGAGACAGGAAAAGACTTTAATAGTCTAACATTTTTCTCCCTTTTGTTCTATTCCTTTAATTATGGAAACCTACAGCTTACCATCTCCAACATGAGACTTTTTTTTTGTGTGGGGGTAGGGTGTTGTTTAGTTGGTTTTGGTTTTTTAGGACATAGCCGACAATGCTCAGAGCTTACTCTGGCTCTGCAATCAGAAATTACTCCAGGTGGTACGGAGGAAACATACAGAGTGCAAGGAATGAAATCTGTGGTGGGCTGTGCACAATCACCCTACCTACTATACTATCCCTTTGGACCCTCTAACCAAGTTTTGGATTAAGTATATTTCTATTAAGTAGATTTGTATTAAGTACATTTGCTATTAAGTATGGTCTCTAACATATAGTATTAAGAATATTTGTCTTTACAACTGGAACATGTCAACAAAATTTCATGCAGTCATCTAAACAAATATTCATCATGTACTAGGCATTAATTACTTTATAAAGAAATGACCAAATAATTGTCCAAATGACAAATCATGGTTTTGAAAGGCAGGGAATATCAGTCAACAGTTTTTTATGGGGGTTATCTCCAAATTATGATTCAAATTTAAAGTATATATACTGTATCAGGATATTGGCAAACCAAGATTTAGAGACAAAAAGAAAAGGAATAACCTAACTACAAAAGCTCATAAATTTTGTCAACAAAACAAAAACAAAAATATAACATTCAGAATAAAAGCTTAAATACTCCTTAGGGAAAAATATTAAGTATCTAGGGGTGAAAATTTTGGTCTCCAGTATGCAATTCCAACATTTAATGATACTAATAGTTAAGAGAATCCTTTGATCTTCAAACGAAATTTCCTAATATTTGGTTTAAGTTCCTTAAGTGGAATAGTAACTAGTTCACGATGTTCCTCATAATATTCTGTATTATCATCACTGTATCACTGTCTTCCCGTAGATCATCGATTTGCTAGAGCGGGCACCAGTAATATCTCAATACGTCCTGTCACATGCGAGATAGCCCAAGGGCATCTGCCCACTCCAGGAACATAAAGAGCCTCAAACCTTTCCATCAAGTCATGGGAATGAGGTCCATAATTGTTACTGGTATTTGGCATGTCAAATACGACATGGGTATTATCATATGTTTACTATCATATGTGACATATTTACTTTAATATTGCAATATAAGAATTGTAACACTCAAGAGCTTGAGAGGATGTAGGGCTTAAGGCACTTGCCTTGCATGCATTCGACCCAGACTTGATACCCAGCACAGCAAGGAGTTTGACCCCACCACCACTATCACCACAGCACCAAGTACCATCTCTGTCCCTACATCCTATCCGGTTCACCCCATCCCTGCTGTCACGCCGCACATTTCATAACCTCAGTTCTGTTGTCAAAGAGTTTATTTTTATTGGGCATTTCTTCATTTTCTTGCTTTGCCTCTTTATACACTAATAAGTGAGAACACTCAGTCACTGGCCTTCCTCTGAATTACTTCACTTGACAGGGCACACTCAAGTTCCAACCCAGTTGTAGCAGAAGGCAAGAGTTCATCTTAAAGCTGAACAGTTGGGGGCTGGAGGCGATAGCCCAGAGGGTGGGGCGTTTGCCTTGCATGCGGCCGGCCCCTGCCGACCCGGGTTCGATCCCCGGCATCCCATATGGTCCCCCGAGCACCGCCAGGAGTAATTCCTGAGTGCAGAGCCAGGAGTAGCCCCTGAGCATTGCCGGGTGTGACCCAAAAAAAAGGCAAAAAAAAAAAAAAAAAAAAGCTGAATAGTATTCCACTGTGCCCAATGGGACAACTCCTTTATCCATTCATTCATACCTTTCGGGTTGTGTCCAGATCTTTGGTATTGCAAACAGCCCTGCAATGAATATAAGTGTGCACATTTATGTTTCAAATTAGGATGTTTTTGTATGCCTTGAATAGACAGGAATGGAATGGTTGGGTCACATTAGGAGTTCTAGTTTCAATTCTTTGAAAAGTTCTGTTTTCCACTGAGATTAAACCAATAGAAAATGAGGTTTCCTTTTTTTCCCACAACTTCACCAGCAACAGTGATTTCTGGTTTTTTTGATAAGGGTCATTCTCAGTGATGTGAAACAATATTTACTTGTTGTTCTGATAATCAAAAAAAGGATAAAAATGTTGTAAGAGGCCTGTTAGGTTTTCTTGTCTTCTTTGAGGAAGTGTCTATTCAGCACTTTCCCCTATTTTAAAATCGAGTTTGTTTTTGGGTGGTATTTTTTGTTTTTCATTTTGTGAGTGCTTTTTGTAATTTAGTTATTACTTGTATACAGATGTATGATATGTGGATATTTTCTGTCCCTCAGTACAGTGTCTCTCTAACTGTATTTTCTTTTAGAATACAGAAACATTTTAGTTTAAAGTCATCCCATTTGTTTATTTTTTTTTTAGTCAAATAACTGATGTTTCTCAGGTAAAAATTCTAGGAAATTTGCCCTTTCCCCCTAATTTTTCTTTCTTAATGTATTTTATGGAGTTGGTCTAGTATCATTGGATCAAATTTAATTAGCTTTCAGGATTTTCTTAGGTTTTACCATCTTTTGAGTGGTAGTTTTCAGAGTCTAACATAAAAGCAAAAAAAAAAAGCAGGGCTACAATAGCTACAAAGTAGCTTATAACATTGAATTCATTCAACCATCTGATATTTATCAAGCACCTACTGTGTATCAAGCACAATTATATAATGCTTTTTGGATGCTTTGGGAAATAAGTAATCATAAATTTCAAACTTGGTAAAAGCTGCATTTGTCAGGCAGAATGTTTAAGGACTTACTTTGGATCCGTGGACCATCTGACAGAGGTTTCATTGACAGTTTACACAATGACCTGAATACTAGAAAGGCATCCTTTTGTAAAATGTGGGAAAACTTAGCACCAGGTGAAGGTCCTGAAGAATTTCCAGATTCCTAAATGAATTAACATACAATGTAAATAAAGACAGCTAACAATAAATAATTTCATTCTTTTTTAAACTATATTCAATTAGGTAACAGATGAGGTCTTCTATCTCACCTATCAAAAAGAAAACCAAACGACAAATTTGTCTGTTTTCTGTAATATGACATGCTATTCCATCCCTAACAATAACTTACTATCTGTCACCAAATACTCTTAAAATCTACCCAGTTCAGGGGCCAGAGTGACAGTGCAACGGGTAAGGTGCTTGCCTTGCACGCTCAGACCTGGGTTCAGTCCCTAGCATCCCATATAGTTCCTAGAGCACCTACAAGAGTAATTCCTGAGTGCAGAGCAAGAAGTAAGCAAGCCCTGAGCCATTTCTGGGGTGGCCCAGAAACAAGACAAAACAAGAAATTTTCCTAATTCACTCTATCACATACAAAAAACCAGCACATCATGACCTAACAAAACACTTCATCAACAGACTTAAATTATATTATCCAATTTTATATTTATCTCCTCACACACACAAATTATATTATCCAATTTTATATTTATCTCCTCACACACACACCCATACGCATAACTGTCTTAAGACATGAACTATGTCAAGGCAGTGACAATGTCATTAAGTCCAAGAAAATTTAACTTGTATATGAGTTACTCATATTTTTATCAAAAATGATACAAGTAAGAAACACAAAATGTAGAGTAGGTAACGATGAGGAGGGCCTAGCAGTACCATATTACTGCTTTCACTGTAGCTCTGGAAAAGCTAAGATAAAAGCCCAAAGCTTTCTGAAAGTTCTTTATTCCCAGATATTAGAATATTCAATTAAAATGTAATTTAAGCATGGAGACTGTAATTTCAGTGTACAGAAGATGAGATACATGTTAGAACTGCAAATTTAGTTATCAATACACTGAAAGAATACTCGCTTGTGTTTATATCAGTGAGGGAAAACAAAAGCACTGTTTTTATTTCTTCCAACTTTTATCATTCATTAAAGCTATTAACCAGAAGGCAATGTCAGTCTAGAAATTTGGAAGGCTAACAGGATTCCTTTAGTCTCACATGACTATATTTATACCTGAGTATCATTGGAAGAGACAGACAATCTGTCATCGGGTAAGGAAGGTGTATATGCAACAGAAATTGGTGTTCCTGGAATTCCATTTGCTTGAATATTTTCACTGTCACTACCATCTTCTATAGATCCAATGTTGCCATCAGAACTTGCATTTAGAGTAGTCCTTTCTCCCATATCTACAACAGCAAGAATAAATTATGTCAGAGAATGTGGAGAAACTATTTAAAGGTTAGTAATATTTACCACTAAGTTTGCATTTGGAATATATCCAAATAGGACCCTTTAGTATTTATAGCAATACAGCACACTCAGCTGATGAAAGGCTAACAAGGATGTGTGAAACAAGAAGCTAACTTTTATTAACCTTTAACAAACTAGGCTTAAATAAATAATAATGCTTTGTGATGTTAAGAGAAAAAATAATTTCTGAAAAAAAATCCCATTATTAAGTGTAGGAAATGCTAGAAAACAGGTCTTGTTTTTAAATTCTATTTTTAAAAACCTTCAATCATAGGTTCCATTCAAAAGAATCTTCAGTAGCAGGTTTTGCCTGAGTATTGTAACACTGCATTTAAAACTTTTCGTATTCCACTGTATATATGCATTGTTTAACAAATATACTCAAATATTCTTACTCCAAAAGTAAGTAAATCTAGGGGTCAGAGAGGTAATACAAGTGTTAGTGAGGGCAGTAACATGCAGCCAACTCCAGGTCAGCTTCTGCTTCCTGCCTGGCTCCTGAGCACCATGAGGAGCCAACTCCAGAGAATGAAGCTGGGATTAGGCCCTCGTGCACCACCGGGTATGCGTCCCTCTTCCCCAAAACAAACCCAAAACCTTCAACTCCTGTCACATCAAGTACTTCCCATTTTATTTCTCTTTTTATTGAAAAATTTAGAAGACAGTATTACTATCCTTAAGGAATTCTGAAAAGAACTAAAAATTTCTTTTTAGGCTTTTGATTTCTTTTTTTTAGTTTGATTTGAATTTTAGGCTTTGGTTAGGATACTCATCACTTTCAATCTAATTTTTCAGTGCCTCCATTTTCAGTCCATTCACCCAACCTTTCTCCTTACACTTCTGCAGTGTAAGATAACAGTAATAGTACCAAAACATCCTAGTATTCAAGGATAATCAAATGAATGCCTGTCAGTTAAGGAAACAAAACATCTGAATATACAAGAAGTAATTAATAGACTATTATTCTCTCCTTCCCTCTAGCCCCTAAACATAAATACAACTGAGTCTACTAATTCTGCCTTTTCTTTGATAAATTTCATGGAAGTTACTAGAAAAAAATGTAAGAGACAAAAGCTTTAATATTTAATAGCACTAGAACACTAAGAAGGATATTATGAATGGTTCAATCTTCTGAAGGAATTCCGAGAATATGATATATTCAGTTCAAGGGGGAAATTAGAATATGATATATTCAGTTCAAGGGGGAAATCAGAATATGATATATTCAGTTCAACGGAGCAATCTAACATTTTTCAATAAAGAATGGATGCAAATAATATGTGAGCCAGAGAAGTAGCTGATCTCTGGTTCCTTCCTTTTATCTCGAGGGTTCCTTTAAAATAATTCAAAGTCTTTACATAACAAGGGGTGAGAGTTGAAGAATGGGAAGTATGCAAGTGATGTGATATGCAGGATGGGGAGCTATGAATGGAAAAGTACGGGGAACCATGTCAATGTCTATCAGCAAACCTGTCAGCATGCATGATCATAAGACTGCTGTATTAGGCCTGCTAATTAAGGTGAAAATTTCCTTTCTATATTGCTTCCCCTAAGTAAGGTAAGGGTAGGAGAGAAGTATCCAATTAACTGGGAGAGCTTCATATAATACAGAAGGAAACTCAATTTAATTCAGCAATGAAATCCAAAGCCCACTCTGTTTCTACTTATTATAGCACTAGCTGATAATGGCAATCCAAGATTCCCAGGCAAAGGTTGAGTGAATGGAATTAAATCACTAGGTCTAAAGAAGCCTCCCTAGTCTGAAATATATAAAGGCTCAAAGAACATTTATTCCAGCCCTCCCTTGGCAACATAGGTAAGTGAAACAGGAATACACAACTCTGTAAGAGCCACTAGAGCCACAGTCTGCTCAGGGGAGACATTTGCTTTCTTGCCAACTTGAACATGCACTGTGTCTTAGCCTGCCATCTCAGAGATGCTGGAGAGGTAGGCCTCTTAAGGAAACGAAAAGAAAGGCAGCTAAAGGTCCACGGAGATAGCTCGAAGGCCTAGAATGTACACTTTGATTGTAGAGGCCCTGAGCTTGATGCCGGAATCACTGCAATACAATGTAACACTGCATTTTAAATTTTTCATATTCCACTGTATATATACGTTGTTCAACAAATATACTCAAATACTCTTACTTCAAAAAGTAAGTAAATCTAGGGGTCAGAGAGGTACCTCTGACTACTTGATACCTCTGTCTCCCCAGCACCAATGAACGCTCAATGGTCAGACTTGCAGAGCAGGTCAAATATCACTGGGAGTGGCCTCTGAGCACTCAAGAATTGCTGGGGAGGCTTTGCCAATCAAAATATGATAGAAATACTGCCAATTACTCAGAGAGCTATTTATATACTAAAGAAATCTAGATTTGCATTAAGCAGATATGTACAGCTAAAAAATAGCTCAAAGGTAAAGACAGTTGAGAATGTAGCTCAGGGATAGAGACTAACATCTGTATGAGGACTGTGTTTGACATCTTGTACTACAAAAAAATAAAATAAAATAAAAACATAGTTCATCATAGTGACACCATGAGGGCCGCCATTTTCCACACCCAGACTCTCCTCTCGTCAGAGCTCCAGGCAGCAGAAGAGCTGACTGATCACAAGCCCAGCTCGTCAGAGTCCCACCCTGCAGCAGTCTATGCCTGCAGATATGCCTGATCCAGAGACTCACATACATGGGGGCAGAGCTGCAACCAGCTCTCCCTGTGCCCAACTGATCATGAAGTGACGGGTAGAGGGATGGCGGGTTCTAGCCCTGGCCCGCCACCCCAACAGAGCCTTGCAAGAAGCCAAGAGGAACCTCCACACCATGAGGGCCGCCATTTTCAACATCCGAACTCCCCACTCATCAGAGCTTCACCAAGCAGAAGAGCTGATCACAAGCCTGGCTCGTGAAGGGTTCATCAATAAATGATTGAGATGAGAGGCGACTACAAGAGTATCCCACCAGCACGGCAGGGCCTGGCAAGCTACCCATGTCGTATTTGACATGCCAAATACCAGCAACAATTATAGACCTCATTCCCATGACCTGATGGAATGGTTTGAGGCTCTTTATGTTCCTGGATGGAGCCGAAGCCCTTGGGCTACACTAGCATGTGACAGGACATATGGAGATAATACTGGTGCCCACTGGAGCAAATTGATGGACAACGGGAAGACAAGTGACAAGTTAGTTCATCATCAGTTTCCTGACTAAGCAGGTTTTGTAGCTGAAAATTTTCAATTTATTGATTTTTTCAATGGTAAGTTAAAGAACGCTATCAAGAGACAAGAACAAAGTACCATGAAAAAAGGAAAAAGAATGAAGCTCTCAAACACAAAAATGCACTTACTGGACAGGAGTCAAGGTACTGCCATCCCACTGACTCTAAGTCCTTGGCACTAAGAGTCCCTCAGCCACCAGAGGCCACTCCAGAGCACAGAGCCATAACTAGCCCACGAGGCACCACTGGGTGTGGCCCACAAAACAGACAACAAAAAATATCTACTGAACAAAAAACATTCTAAAAAAAAGTAGAATGGATTTTTTTTTCTTTTTGGGTCACACCCAGCAATGCTCAGGGGTTACTCCTGGCTCTGCACTCAGGAATTACTCCTGGCAGTGCTAGGGGGACCATACGGGATGCCAGGGAATCTGGGTGGGCTGCGTGCAAGGCAAAAGCCCTACCTGCTGGACTATTGCCCTGGCCCCAGTAAAATGGATATTAATAAAAAAAATTTCACTAACTGAATAAACCCTTGTAACAGACTCTGCAGAACCCAAAGGCAAACTGATATAAATTAGAGAAGACTGTAAGGGTAATAAAGGAATGAGATACAAAATACTCAATGAATACAGAATGTGAGATATAGAAAAGAAAGCAAAGAATAATTATACAATAAGGAAATATCAAAATGATGAAAAAGTAAGAAAATCCAGCAGCTACTCTTTAAAAAAAACAAACCATAAAGGCATATTCAAGTAAATATAATCACATATACCACATGATCATAAAGTTATCTTGTAATAAACTATAAGTTAAGAAAAAAAATGTAACTTGAAAAAGTATCTTCCAAAGTGGTAAAATATAGCAATAATGTAGAAAACAAAACAAGAATTCCTTACTATCAGACTATTCAACATTTTCTAGTAGTTCTGACCAATGTTATAGCAAAAACAGAAAAGTAAAACTGAGTTAGAAAAGGACAAAAAGGGCCGAATGATCATACAGCAGGTAGGACATCTGCCTTGTGCGTGGCCGACAGGTTCAATTCCTAGCATACCATATGATTCCCCAAGTACCGTCCAGGAGTAACCCCTGAGCATCACCAGCTATGACCTAAACACCGTAATAAAAAAAAGAGAGATAAAAATGTTTATTTTTCAAAATAAATAAACTTAGAAAAATTCAAGTTAACCAAATAAAAAATTTTTACAAATAATCTGAAAGTTCAAAGGGGCAAAATAACAAATACAAGTTGTTTTTCTATATTCCAGTTAAATTAGAAGTGAGAAATACTACCAATGAAAATAGAATCAAAACTAAAACAAAAACTATAGAAGTAATTTAATAAGCAATGAGAAAGAATCGAAAGAAGAAAAATAAAACTTTATAAGGGATGTAAGATTTAACTAAATAAACTTTATGTCTGCGAGTTATGCAACGATATATATTCAAATTAATTTATGAATACCATACCATTCCAATTATAATAAACTTGCTTTGGGGACTTAATGAATTGATTCTAAAAGTCTTGTGAAGAAATACATTTAAAATATAACAAGCGGGGACTCACACTATAGTAAAAATTTGCTATGCAGTTAAACCACTGTCAACATTTGCTAAGAATAAATTAATGTAACTAAAGAAAATTCAAGAAGAACCACTAAGGATAAAATTAGTACTTAAATTGAGAAAGAAAAGATTATGCGATATATTACAATTAATGTGAAATCTCACAACACAAAAAAGTTATTTCAACTGGAAAGTAAATATATAACATTGAAAAGATGAAAGTACAAGCAAAATTAAACATTTTTGCAATTTCTCACCACCAGTTGGTAAAATCTGTTCTAAGTGAAACTCAGAGAAAGACTTTTTTTTTTTTTTTTTGCTTTTTGGGTCACACTTGGCGATGCTCAGGGGGTTACTCCTGGCTCTCTGCACTCAGGAACTACTCCTGGCGGTGCTCGGGGACCATATGGGATGCCAGGGATTGAACCTGGGCTAGCACAGGCCAGCTGCGTGCAAGGCAAACACACAGCAATGCCTAATACTGCCTGAAGACCACCAGGGACATAGGCAGAGGCTACGGCACCAAGCACTGCTAAGGATTAAAACAAAAATAAATTTTTTGAACACACTCAGCTATGCTCCATGCTTTCTCTTGCCTCTATGCTCAGGGGCCAATTCTAGCAGTGCTGAAGGGAAACATCTGTGGTGCTGAGGATAGAACCAGGGGTCACAGCATGCAAGACAAACACCTTAACCCCTGTACTGTCTCCAGGCCCCAGCGACTGAATGTACAGACTATAAATGTACTGAATCTATGACATATAGCATTTAGGTGTAGTATGCGCTCTACCTTAAGCCATAACCCTAATTATTATATGAGCCTACCCCTATTTCTTTGTTAGTCAATTAATCTGCTAAAAAAATAAACTAAAACATAAACAAAGGTAAGCAAAGGTAAATAGAAGATGGGTAAGAAAAAAATTACAAAGTACTGAGTAAAGGAATTTATCAAAAGGAAAAACTCGAAAAATAATAAAAACCCCCAAAACAGGAAAGGTGGATGCAAATCAAATCAATAATACTGAAAAATATAAACATTCCATATTCAGTAGGACATGAAATTGCCATTACCTATAAAGCATAACTGTTTCCCATGTTTGTCTCAAATGCTAAAAAAACACATTTAAAAAACTAAATAGATCTCATAAATCTTAACTATATACCTTCATCAACATACCCTTTTTAGAAATTTATACTAAAGTGCAAAAAGCTGTAAGAATCCTCGTCAAGTGTTTTTTTTTTTTAATAACTAGTAAAATGCTGGAGCCGGAGTGATAGCACAGCAGGTAGGGTGTTTGCCCTGCACACGGCCAACCCGGGTTCAATCCCCTGCATCCCTTATGGTCCCCGAGCACCGCCAGGAGTAGTTCCTGAGCAAAGAGCCAGGAGTAACCCCTGAGCATCACCGGGTGTCACCCAAAAAATCAATAAATAAATAAATAGATAGAATATTGATAGATAGGGGAGATAGATAGATAGATAGATAGATAGATAGATAGATAGAGAGAGAGAGAGAGAGATAGATAGATAGATAGATAGATAGATAGATAGATAGATAGATAGATAGATAGATAGATAGATAGATAGATAGATAGATAGATAGAAGCTTACTTAAATTATGGACCATCTATGTAATGAAACAGAACTGGACATAAAGAATTACAATTTAGTCTGTGAAAAAGGCATATTCTAAAATAGTAAATCAAGTACATTTCACTTAATTTTTTGCAATACTGTGATCAAACTCAGTGTCTCACACAAGAAAGGCAGGCGCTCTCTGCTGAGTTTCACTCTCAGCCCCTTTTTTATTTTTATCAAATATATACATTCTTACACACTGTCTTTTAAAATCAATTTTGCAGGTCCAAAAGTTTTGGACAAATATAAAAGGTAAGAATTTGTAAAATATTTCACAGAATCCTAATGAAGACTTAAAAAGTTAAAGGAGGAAAATTTTTCTTCTCTACAGAAAAACAAGACAAAGATAACCCCCTGATCAATACACAAAGCCTCCTCTATACATAAAAAGTGATTATTTAACTCAGAAAATCAAAACTAAGCTAACATGTATTTCTTACCTACCAGATTGGCAAAAATTAAAAACTTTAGACGCCACTGGAACTATCAAACATGGTGATCAAAGTGCAAAATGGTAAAACATCAATACAACAGAATTCAGCACAAAATAACATATTGCGATTTGAATCAGTCACCTCACCTCACTTCTACGAAAGTGCCCTAAAATAACTGCCACAAATATGAAATAATATCAATGCACACGGTTACCACTGTAGTATTATTTGCAAAAGCAAATAACTGGAAAACACCAAAGTACCTTGTCAGCAAAAGACTAGTGAACAAACTATGATACATCCACAAAATCTAATGCTATGCAGCCAAGAAAAGAAAAAATAAGGAAAAACACTATCAACTTAAACAGTGATTTCTAATAAATACTACATTTAAAAAGACAGATTAAAGATATGCAGTATTCTACCAAACAGAAAGGGCAATGAGAATATAAATATTTGCTTACTTCCCTGGGAAGGTGACACACACACATAAAGTTAATGAGTCTATTAAAATTAGATTTAAAGGTCAAGAGTGGATGTTAGGTTTCGCTAAGTAAATATTTTTATATAATTATAGATGTCACTTAATTTCTGATAACTGTTTTGGGAGCCAGTGTAATAGCTCAATAGGCTGAAAGCACTGAAATGGCTGGGAGTGGAGAAAATTCACACTCAGGAAGTCTGGGTTCAATTCCTGGTAATGCATTGTCCCCAAAGCCTTTACAGGAGCAACCCAGAAGCATACAGTTGGGCACAACTACTGAATACTGCTGGGTGTGGCCCCAAATAAAACAACAACAAAACTGTATCAGGGCTGCAGTTATCTTAGCAGTGAAGCATTTGATGTGCATGTGTGGTACCCTGGGGCTAATCCTAGCATCAATATAATTTGAGTAACTCTAACATAATTCTCACATTCTTCTTCCTTCATAGGATATTTTCTAAGAACACATGTAATTACAAGAAGAAGTCAGGTACAAATATGAAATGCAAAACATGAACAAAACCCATGTGTTGAATGTGAATTAGAACTATCATCAATACAAAGATAGATTTTTTGTTGCTATTGTTTTCTTTGGGAAGAGGGCCACACCCAGTGATGCTCAGGGCTTTGTCCGTCTCTGCAATCAGGAGTTATTCACGGCACTGAAAGGACTATCTATCTGGACTGCTGGGGATTGAACCTGGGTAGCTCACATGGAGGGCAGGCACCCTACCCACTGTATCTCCAGTCCCAAAGATATTTTTATGCTTCACACATTATAAAAGCATCCCCATACTCAGAAGAAATGCCATTAGACAAAATAAATGAATTAATTAAATATACTACCTCCAACGACGATGTTCACCATTTCTTCTACAATGCTCTGCACAATGTCTTGTGGCTTTTCCTCACAGTCATGGTTTTCTCCATCATATAATATATCATGTTTAGATAATGCTTAAAAAAAGGAAAATGGTTTTAAATATTTTAATTCTAGGAAACTCACAAAATAAAACATTTTTTAAATTAAAAAATTAAGAAAAAACAATCATATATTAAACTAGAATTAATCTTCAAAATTTATAACTACACCAAACTTTAAAGTAGTGCACAAATTCAAGTTAGTGTAACTGATGATTCATTTGACAAGCTATTAAATTAAGTAGGGGCTGGAGCATTAGCACGATGGGTAGGGTATTTGCCTTGCACATGGTCAACCCAGGTTCAATTCCTGGCATCCCATATGATCCCCATGAACCGCCCTGAGTAATTCCTGAATGCATAGCCAAGAGGAACTCCTGAGCATCACTGAATGTGACATAAAAATCAAATTACATGATTGTTCAATTTGAGAGCATTTTCTAGATTATCCCTCTAAGAACCAAAATTTTAAATAGTATTTGGGGGGGATATCTCTAAATATCCCACACATTTATCAAGCAATATACTAAATGTAATTTAACTTATCTGATTAGTCAACAGTGAGTTTGTTTAAAAAAGGGGGGCAGAGCAATAGCACAGGAGGTAGGGTGTTTGCCCTGCACACGGCCGACCCGGGTTCGATCCCCTGCATCCCATATGGTCCCCGGGCACCACCAGGAGTAATTCCTGAGCAAAGAGCCAGGAGTAACCCCTGAGCACTGCCAGGTGTGACCCAAAAAGCAAAAAAATAAAAAAAGAGCCATTTCTGGTGGTGTTATGAGTGGGAAGGTTGGCACAAGATGTACCAGGGGTCAAACTCAGGGCCTCACACATACTATACATGTGCTCTATCACCTAAGTCATATCCATGGCCCAACAAAGTGAAGTTCTTACAGGAGAAACAGGAATATTTGGGGCATTCTAAGTCTTTTCTAGTCTTGCCTTTCTATTTTTTTTCTGAACTCTATTTCCTATGTAAAATTTATTTTAGTAAAGAACTTTCTTCCCAAGTTAATATTAATTAAGAGCAAATATAATGACCAACTAATTAAAACATCTAAGGAGCATAACTTGATAAAATCTGACATTCCAGTATTTCTGTATAGATTATTGCAGATAAAAATCGGGCGTGCCGCAAAGAAACCCCTTCTGCTCTGCTATGTTCACGCAGCACTACTGAGGCACTATTCATAATAGCCAAAATGTGACACAACCCCAGTGCCCAAGCACAGATGACTAGAGAAACTACGGTACAATGGAATACTACTTAGCCTTAAGAAAAAATGAAGTCATATAATTTGCTGTGGATGAATCTGGAGGATATCAACATGAGTGGAGTTAGTCAGAGAGAGGGACAGACACAGAATGTTCTCTCAGATGTGGGATAAAGAGAAACTTTGTAAAGGAATAACAAAGACCTAAAGACAATAGAAACAAAGAGCAGAAAAGCTGGTCTTCAGGGAGGAAACCTGCCACAGAAGTGCAGGGCTTCTGCACGTAATGACCTAAGTTAGGGAAGGGAAAACAGGACAATGATGGAAAGGCAGGCTTGGAGATGGAAGGAAACTGGGGTTACTGGTACAGGGAAGTCATACCCAGCAGTGTTCAGAGTTATTCTTGGCATAGAGCTTGGGAGCTGCACAGAACATGGGCTTTAACCTGGGACTCCAGTAAGCATGCATGCTCATCCTTTGAAATCTCTTCCCAACCACCTTATACTACCCTTAATATTTAATTTTTTCTACTCTAGTTAATAACTTTACTTAGACTCTAACATAAGTAAATATACATGACTAAAAAAAATATACCAAAAACATTTACTAGTAATCAATTCTCATATAAATTAGCTGGTAGAAATAGACAATAACTGATTTATTAAAAATGAAAATATAATTAATGAATTTACTACATACAATGAATTTACCATGTACAAATTCATGCTGGCAAATAGGACTTAAAATAGGTAATCTAAGAAAGGGAATACTCTCTTAATCAATCAATGATTCTAATTGAAGAAAAATACCCTTAGTGACAAAATAATTAAGAGTACATTAGAGGGAATTATGTCTTCTCTATCCATAATCCTTACCCTAAATGGGAGATGGGAGAGGGAACTCTCAAGTCTCAGTAATCCTTCTCATCCTTGGGTCAAACACGGTCCCTATGATTCTTCTTTTAGAAAATTCCCCAACCTTTACAGAAAGCATTGTCTGTGGGGTGAGGCAGGGGCAGCAGTGCTCAGGACACTGCTGGGGTGGAACTGGGGATGCAGAACTCCATAGGCAAAGCATGCGTTCCAGTCCTCTAAGCCTAATCTCCCTGCCCCCAGGAAAGGCCCTACATAGCTTAGCTGGTAGATTCCTGACCCATCCATTAAGATTCAGCTAACATATTATGTTGTCATGTCATACCATCTCAATAAAATTATTTCCTAACTGCAATTCTGCAATTATATTAAGCAAATCACTGTCAGGAAAAGTATCACATGACTGTGAACACCCTATATGCTATGAATCCCTCTCCATCAGCTTTTGGACTCCAAGTCCCAGCAGAGTGCCTCAGACATAGTATAACAAATGAATATTCCTGAATGCATAGATAAAGCAATGAAGGGAAAAAACCAAGGTTTTCTTACATATTAGCCCCTTTGTAAGTGTAGCGAAAGCAGAAGAAATTTGGGGAAGGGCAGGCTAGAGAAATGAAAGTCACATAAGCAGTAAACACTATATCATCTTGAGGACTATGAATGCTTGGTTTATCAAAATTAGCCCTTGTAAAAGAAATAATACAAAACCATTACAGGGCTGAGGAGAATACAGCGGGACTGGAGCCATACCATACACAAGCTAGGACCTGAATATGATCAAAGGTGAAAAAGAGAACGGACAGTGCTCAATGGATTGCACACCTGTTTTGCATGCAACAGGTCTGATTTCAATGCCAAGCTTCACACAGTCCCCAATAACTGCCAAAAACCACCTGCTAGCAGAGCTGGAAGTAAATAACCCCTGAGCACTGCTAGTTCTGACCAACAAGAACAACAACAAAAAAACAACACACACACACACAAAGCTGATGGAGAGATATTCTATGTTCTTATGGTGCTCAAGATCTGTCTGGATGATCAAATTATAAATTTGGTATAATGTGGAACCAGAGCAATAGTACAACAGACAGGATGGCTTACATGAGGCCGCCCAAGCTCAGTCCTACATGGTTCTCAGAGTCTCACCAGAAGTGATCCTATGTACAGGATCCAGGAGTAAATCCTAAACACTGCTAGGTGTGTCCCCCTCCTCCTCAGTACAATGTGGTAAGGATCCTTAAAGTGGTTTGCTTTAATTCTACTGAGAGAAAATACTTCTGCAGATAAGTCGGTACTATTTTAGCTGAATGATGGCTTCAAGAGCTGGCTAGCTAGCAAAAACAAACAAACAAACCAAAAAAAAAAAAAAACCAGGAAAATACCTGGGGCCAATAAGATGGCTCAAAGGATTGGAGTGCATGATTTGCATGTTAAGAGTCCTGTGTTCATGACGACGGGCTAAAGAAACTATGGTACATCTACACAATCTACACATCTGGAATACTATGCAGCTGTCAAGAAAAAATGAAGTCATGAAATTTACCTAAAAACGGATGGACATGGAGATTATCATGCTGCGCGAAATCAGTCAGAAGGATAAGGACAGATACAGAATGACTGCATTCCTTTGTGGGATATAAATATATACCAGTTTTCTACTAATTGTTGGAAACAGTAAAGCCAGACTAGAACTGAGTACTGAATGTAGGCAAAGGATTTACATGATAATCCCTAAATGTTCTAGGGCGTGTTAGAGAAGGAGGAGGGAGGGAGGAGGAGGGAGGGAAGAAAGGAGGGGGGGAGAGAGAGAGAGAGAGAGAGAGAGAGAGAGAGAGAGAGAGAGAGAGAGAGAGAGAGAAGAGGAAAAGTGCCTGTTATAGAGCAGGTTGGGGGAGGGGGAGGGAATCAAGGAACACTGGTGGTGGGAAATGTAAACTGGTGGAAGGATGGGTGTTAGGGCACTGTATGACTGAAACCCAACCATGACAATCTTTATAACTGTGTAACTCACGGTGGTATAATAAATTTTTTAAAAAATTAATTAAAAAAATAAAAGCATTATTATTGTGTTTTTTTAAAGTCCTGTGTTCAGTCCCTGGCACAAGTGTATAGCCCATAAGTATTGCCAAGTGTAGCCGCAAAAAAAAAACAAAAATAAGTTACCATGACAAAATTGAGCAAAAATATATTATAGCAGCTTTTTCAAGAACCCAGGCTCTTGGGTGTGAATCAATAGACATCATACTTTGTGAAGTTCTGGGTTCAATTCCCTGCCCCCACATCCCCCGCCTTCATATAACAACAACAAAAAACTCCACACAATTCAGATGATCTGTAACTTAAGACACAACCAATTCCACTTCGAACTCACTCATTAGGCAACAAAACTCCCATTTTCTCTTTTATAATCAAGCAAAGAAGAACAACGGAACAAATAAACTTCCTAGATATTTTATACAGTAGCCAAATCTGAGAATAATTTTCAGAGGAAAAAAAATGGTTTCATGTGATTATTTTTAAAAAGAATTACACTTATAAAATAAATGTAACTTGTTTTGTAATGCTCTAACTTTTCTTTATGAATTTCCTTAGGAAAAATAGAAAAAATTTCAATTTTAGTGATCATAAAAATAAATGTTTACAGTTGTCTGACATTCAAAGGCTTTTATATATAATTTGCTACTTTCTGCACTATTAATGTAATGATTTCCTAATTTTTTCAGTCACATTACAAAACTTCACTAACAAATCTCACTTATAAAGTAATTTTAAGATAATATCTCATCCAAAGCAAGTCTATAAATTATACTGTTCATGACATGCTACTGAATGCATAGTATCATTAGTAAATGTCTTGTGGGTTGAAGTAAAACTTTCACTGTCTAGGATGAAAAAAGTCCACAACTACAAAGCATAGCCAGTGTCTTCCATTAAGTCTCATCACCCTCTCCACATTTACCAAAAACACTTTTGATACTATTTCTTTAACACACACAAATAAACCCAACAACCCCTTCTTAAGATTACTTTCAGCCGCTGTTGCCTGATCAGCTTCAGTCTGTTCATTTTCTGCACTGGAAATATCAGATCCATTTTCAGGTTCTATGTCATCCTGAAGACTTTTATCCACATCATTTGAATGGGGGTCAATGTCCCCTTCATGTTCTTGGGGTATATGACCAACAGTCTGAGGTGGCAAGTATCTAAGCTGAGGTGATTCAGGCTCATGATGGCTTACTGGAGATTGCAACAGATGCTGCTGCTGTCGATGACGTTCTTTTTCCATTTGTTTTGCTTCCTGCAACTGGAAAGGCACAGAAAACAATTACCAGTATTGGTAAAAACACTACTTAATATTAAGATATATTTTGTTATATATTCTTTACAAGTTGCAAGTCTCTAAGACTTAGAAATTATAGTCCATCACAAAGAACAGAAATATGCAAAATTTTCAAATATAGATAATAGTAGTTGCTACTTCTCAGGAGATGAAAACTGAGAAGGCTTTCATTATATATCCTCTTAGCAACTTTGTTTCAAAGATGCAAAACTTTACCATAGCTAAACTAATTTTAATGACCTAGGAATAATTTGATTGCTACAATAATAGAGCTGCTTCAATCAAATGAAAACTTAACTAATGGATGAAAAACGAGATGGGAAAGTAAATACACATATTCATTTATATACATAAAAGTAAAGTATAGAAAGACATGAAAAATCAGTAATCAAGGTTACTGGGGACTAAACTGACAAATCTGAAACCACGTGTGGGAGGGAGCTTTTCTCTGCAGCATTTTATGTCACCATGTCAACTGTCTTAGTAAAGAATGTAATACAATTACACTTAACTAAAACTGAAAAATAGTCACCTAGTAAGAATGAAATATACACTGTGTCCATTAGTGATAAAATTTCTTTATTTCCATGACTAATGAAAATTACTCTCAGAGAACAATTTCCACAAAGATAAATATTTTACAAGCTTTCTCATTCCTTAGTACTTACTGCTTGGTTTTCCATGCGGGCAAAGATAACATTAAGCATCTGAGTAAGAGTAGCTTTGGCTGTTGTCTGATTGATTAAATTTTTGCTTGCTAGATAGATATTGTAACATGTTCTCACAGCTTGCAGTACTGTTCCTTCATGAATTTCTATGTGTTGAGATGTAACTGCAGTAAGTAAAGCCTTTAAAAAAAGACATTTAAATTAATTTCCTATATCCAGTTTTAGCAAAAGAACATGGGTATTATTTTTAAAAAAATAAGAATTAAAACTTTCTGGGCCGGAGCAATAGTACAGTGGGTAGGGCATTTGCCTAGCAGGCGACCGACACGGATTCAATCCCTGGCATCCCATATGGTCCCCTGTGCACCACCAGGAGTAATTCCTGAGTGCAGAGCCCTGAGCGTCGCTGGGTGTGACCCAAAAAAGCAAAAAAAAAAAAAAAAAGAATTAAAACTGTCCCACACCGTTCCCACTTTGACAGACTTCACAGACACCTCAGAGATACTGCGGTACCCCTGCACAGATAACTTTCTGCCTCTACTGATTATATCACCAGTTAAATAATTTGTTTTTTTTCCTCTTTGTTCATACTTTCCATATAATTCTCCTAACGCAGACACTAAAACATCCTTCAACTTGTTAACTTGTACTTTGCAGTAGAAATGTCATTTTTAGTTTATTAAAATGCCTAACTTCAAATGTTCACACAAGAGAAAAATAAGACATGTCCATAGCAGAGATGTCATGTTAAAGCAGATATGGCAAATAAACCCTAGAGAGCAAACATATTCTGAGTATTCTGAGACACCACTATGCCTCACAGTATATAAAAGGAATTAAAAAGTCAACTTTGAAGCCAGCACATTCTCTAAATTTTTTTCTGAGAACATTTTTATAAACAAAACTCAGTATATGAACTATTAAACTAAATACAGGAGTTGTTATCATTAAAGATGTTTACAAATGCTTTACAATGAAGCATTGAAAATAGTTTAAGATGTATATTCCAATGTAATAAAGTCTAATAAATTTGAATTTTCAGTTTATCAATTTCTCCAAAGGAGTCCTATCTTTTGTGCCTTTATTCTATTGCTAAGTAGAATCAGCACTGAGCACTTAATCCCGGCACTCCATCTGGTCCCCCAAGCCCTGCCAATAGTGATCGTTAGTGCAGAGCCAGGAGTAAGCCTCGTGCATCATCAGTATGGCCTCAAATACACAAACAAACTTCACATAACTGCCCAAAAACATAGCTGAATGATTTTCCCTTCAAATATTTTAATTATAGGGGCTGAAGAAATAATACAGCAAGTAGAGCACTTGCCTTGCACACAGCCAACCATGAGTGCAGAGTAGAAGTAAGCCCTGAGCACAGCCAAGTAAGGTTCCCAAACAAACACAAATATTTTAATTATAGCATTAAAAAAACTTAATCATCTAATTACAACACAAGCCCAGGACCAGGGTTTGCTGAGTAGGCTCAGCAAATGAACCAATAAAGCAGGAGCACATGGTGAAGAAGGGTCCACAAGAAAAGATTATAAGGGGGTCTCATCAGTAAAGAAGAAATTAGAGGGACCAGAGAACCTTCATACCAGTGATTTTCAACCTTTTTACACTTGTGGACCGCCACCAGTTCATGGACAGAAAGTTGATTGTAAAGGGGTTTTGTTAGTTTTAAAAAAAATTTTTTCGAGTCACACCTGGCGATGCTCAGGGACCATATGGGAAGCCGAGGACTGAACCTGGGTTGGCCATATGCAAGGCACAGACCCTACTTTACTATCACTCCAGCCCCGGGACCAAAGGTTGAAAACCAACTTTAACATGACAACTAAAGTTCAAAGATTATTATGATAAATGTGATAGGAACTGGAAATTTTTTGGAGGTTCTGGGGCCTAAGTCTCATACAGAATTTCAAAACAAAGAATGTGGACTAATCTTCTAATGAACTCACTAGAGGAAGCAGTAAGCACCAAACACTCCAATATGGGGGGTCTACAGAGTACCCACATTACATCCACAACAGGTGAAAAGCATATAAACTGACCCTCCAAAATCTATTTAAATTTTTTTAAACAAGTCTTATATCACAGCAAAACCACTCCTGGGAATATACCCAAAAACACACAGCAGAAACACCATCTGCACTTCTGCGTTCATTGCAGGGCTATTTACAATAGCCAGACTTTGGAAACAACCAAGTACCTGAGAACAGACAATTGGATAAAGAATTACAGAACATCTACAATGGAATACTATGAAGCTGTTAGGAAAAATGAAGTCATGAAGTTTTCCTATAAATGGAAGGACATGGAGAGTATCATGATGAGTGAAATTACTCAAAAGGAGTACAGGTATAGAATGACTGTATTCATTTGTGTGATATAAAAAAAATCATGAGACTAATATCCAAGGCCAGGCAAAACAGGACAGAGGATTTGTCAATGGTTAGAATCTACCACAAGTGTGTGGGAGACAGAGGTTAAGAAAGAATGAGAAGGGACCATTTTGCCAACAATAGTTGTTTTATTTTATTTGTTTGTTTTTTGCTTTTTGGGTCACACCCGGTGATGCTCAGGGGTTAGTTCCTGGCTCTTTGCTCAGAAATTAATCCTGCTGGTGCTCGGAGGACCATATGGGATGCTGGGGATCGAACCCGAGTCAGCCGCTTACAAGGCAAATGCACTACCCGTTGTGCTATCGCTCTGGCCCTTGCCAACAATAGTTGGAAATGTTAATGCTAGACTAGAACTGAGTATTAAAAGTAGATAAAGGCATACACATAACCCCTCAGTGAATGTACTGCAAACCACAATGCAAAAAAAAGAGACACAGAAAGAGAGAAGAAAAGTATCACAGAGGCAGGCGGGGGTGGGGAAAGGGAAACTGGGAACACTGGTGTTGGGAAATGTACACTGGTGGAGACATGGGTGCTGGACACTGTATGACTGAAACCGAATCACGAATAGTTTCATAACTGTCCATCTCACGGTGATATAATAAAATTAAAAAATGTCTTGGGTCACTCCTGACAGTACTCAGGGGACCCTGTGTTGCTGAGAGGGAGGAGACTCTCAGGGTTCCTGCGTGCAGAGCATGTACTCAGCCCTTTGAGCCATCTCCCCATGGTCCACCAAGTATTTTCAAGACCTCTGACTGTAAAATAGATTATGAATAAAAATTTACTTCACGTAACTAATTACCTTTATTATTTGCAACTGAACACCTTCATCTGTTTGAGGACCTTGGAAACAGCCACAGATTGTTTCAATAATTCTATCAATTAATTTTTTGCCTGGTGTTGTACTATCTGGAGCATTGCCAGTCAGATGTCCGTAAGCAATAAGTTTCTGAAAAGGAAAAGGAAAATAAAGATCCTAATTAAGCTGACTCACATACTAAAATATGTATTAAACTTAAGAGCATGTAAGTGAAGGTAAAAGGTATATCAAAGTCAAGACTATACTAACTTTTCCTAAAGCTTAGCTAAAAATAAATTATTTCTACTTATAAATACTTACAATTATTCTACTTATAAATACAATTTCTATAACAAAACCTTAATTTTGACAAAGTTAGACTACAGAACTTGCTCTAATAATACATTAGCTTACTGTTCCTATCTAGACATTACTGATGCTAGTTTTATGTGAAATATCTTAAATGTTTAAATAACCCCAAATCTCTTTATAAATAAGATCTGTTAATATGTAGAACACCCAATTTCCCTTTTTTCTACACTCAGACTGCATCCTCTCCCTCTCACCCTTCCAAGAGAAGGGAAGAACGATCAGGAACACCCACTTTCTATAGAACATTTGCAATAAATAGGAATTTGTTCTCTTATCATTACCATATAGTCCTGAAAGGAAGGCCTTTTATTGAATCACAGTGAATTACAAAGTTATTCATGACTGAGTCTAGGCAGTTTTCCTCCCACCCTGCAGCCTGCCTTCATGGCACTTTTCTCTACAATAGTATTTTTGTATTACTAATAATAAGTATTATTTTTCCCTAAAATAGTATTGTAGGCACAGTGTCTTTCAAAACTATTACTGGTATGGTGTCGGGAGCCTCTGGGGTCCGACAATATCAGGAAAGACGTTTTCTTCTACTTCCAAGGTCACCAGGGGAACAGGTGAAAGCCCATCCGTCTGGCGCAGTTCGAAAAAGACTTTTAATAGTACAAAAGCCCCACTACCACAATCCACTATAATGAAAGAATTCTAGCTCTGGTCAGAAGTTAGATCATATAAGAGAGCCCAAGTCTCCCACCAAAGAGAGAGAATCTCACCCAAGAGGAGTCCTATCCAAAAGAAAAGGAAGGTGCTAGTGCCTCAAGTCAGTCCCCTTATATACACCAAAGTAGTCCTAACTGTTGACAGGGAGAGTCCGGTCAACAAAGAACCCTAAACAGCTTCTAGATAGTACAAGAGTGTAGAAGGGTGGTGCACACCCTATTACAGGTATAAACAAAGATGTATGCCAAGGACTAGTTCCTTCCTCTGAGATTATCTCTTATGTAAAACACTGGGGGGGGGGGCTGGTATAAAGTAATATATCTTAATTTCATGAGCTTCATGTAATCTAGATGGTACCCACAAGGTCCTTCTTATTTATTATCTGCACCAGGGTGATTCTGAGTATCTTGTTCTCTGTATACTGAAAGGATCACACTCGCCTGTTTAAGGGCAAACTAGTATGGATCCTTCCTATAATCTTAAACGATAGCATCAACGTAGCCAGGGTGGCAGTCTCCTGGTAAATTCTAACTGTCCCACGCTGGGTGCAGTGGGAGTTGTGCCCAATCTAGATAAAGAGGAGTTGTGCCCAATCTAGATAACACAGAAGTCTTAGCAGATGTATAAAAGTCAGAAGTTATTCAGTCAAGGTGACTTCTGTAACTGCCACACCCTCTAGCAGTGTTTACATATAAGAGAGATCTCATTAGAATGAACCTTGGCTTAAGAACATGTAAGTAGATTAAGCTGTGAGCAAAGCTCCCAAATTAGCTAAGCCTGTCAACCAACAGTATGGTATCACACATATTGTTTTACATCCTTTTACTAAGCAGACCTCATCCAGAGTGGCCACTTTCCTCTATCATTGTTGTAGTGGTCCCTTTCCTCACACAGTGGCAAGCTAAAGGTCTAACGACATTTTGATTTTCCAAGGGAAAAAAATTACAAACCAAATAATTTTATCCTTAAACTGATACTGCCATGGTTATTTCTTAGTCAGTATGATTATAAATACATATAATCCTCAAATAGTGAGAATACGTGAAGAGGACTGCTGTACTGAAGGTTTGTTTTAAACATCTAAAGGATTCCATGTAAGTGCATGCAGACATGTGCGTATATAAACAGGATAAGATTTAAGGAATTTATCTTATATAAATGAAAGTTAGGGCTAAAATCTAGCAATGAATATAAATAATAAGCTGTCCATATAGATCTGTAGCATTTTTATAAAACAGTAATATCATTTGTGAATGATGATGTTTATAAAGTCATCAACATGTATGAAATTAATGCTGTTGCAATTTACTAATGGAAAAGAGAACGAATCAAAATTTTCATTACTGATCACCTACCTCCCTTAAAAATTTTCTCATTAAGCTAGCAGTTTTTTGCTATTATTAAACTGAAACAAGTTTTTGTGATTATTTTCTATCTTGAATATAATTAATCAATGGTTTCTTACCCCCAAAAGAATATTTATGACTTTCCTGGAAAATATCTGAGTCACTGTAATATTTCAGAAAGCCACTCAAATTAGACAGTGGTATATAAAGTTATATTATACCAACCTGTAAACAATCTAGAGAAGTGCTAACTATGCGGGGGCATCTGGACTGGCATGCCAGTTCAAAAGGTAAGAAATACTTGTCTGCTTCAATAAAATTTGTCTTTGATTTCACTGGTGGAAGGGTGCCTGATCCAGCTTTTGTTTCTCCATGAGGAGGACTAGAAGAAAAACAGTCTGATTAGAACATTACATTATCATACTGATGATAAACACATAAAACCACAAAATTTCAGGAATCCTGCTCAAGCAGTCTTCAATTTCTTTACTTCAAGAGGAAACCAAAGTCAGAAATTATTTACTACAGGTCAGTTATTGGCCAAAACTATAAATACAAGGCAGCGTATTTGTACCTAAATTCCTTCCAAAGATCTCACAGTATTTTCATTATAGTTATTTTGTTGGACTCAATAAATTAACATACTTTAAAATATGCAAGTCTTTCTACTTGTCCTTAAGACAAATCTGTGAGTTATCATTATCCTAAAAATAATTGACACCATTCAGTCCAGAAAGATAGCTCAAAGGGCTGGAGCTCATGCCTTATACATGAGCACACCAGTGGGATACCAGGAAGAGCTGGTCCACTGACCCATGCTGACAGGTATGACCAAAAACCAAAAACCCAATTCCTCTTACACATCCCCACCCCTGAAAAAAAACTGTCAAAAATAATCAACAATTTCTCTAAATAAAAATCAAAGTTTTTAAACATATGCTTGAAAGCATATCTTATATATATTTCATATCATACATTATATTTTAAATAACTCATACATCTGAAATATTTTTCCAAGCATTCTCACAATTATATTTCTTTAAAACCGTTATTAATTTTATTAGTGCTAAAGAAAAGAAAACTCACAAACCTCTGTTTTTCTGTTTCAGCTTTAATTTCCTCTGTGGAGAAAAAAGAAACATTCATCAGACAGCTTGAAAAAAAGTAATTATTAAGTAGTTAAATTAAAAGTTTTATAAACTAATTTGTATCTTCTATAAGAAAAAAGATGCAAATTCAAATGACAACCAGGTTCGAAAATTATTTCAGTAAATGCATTACTTAATACATATAACTACCATGACTAACAAGTGGGTAAACCAGATTATTAATTACAAAGCAATTCCTTTTCTAAAAATAGTTTGTCAAGTAACTCCCACAAGCATTAATATTAACAGAGTATTAAATAAGTTGAATTTAAGTCACAAAAAATAACACTAGAGTGGAGGAAAACTAGCAATGCACTATCTAGGTGACTAAGATAAAAAGTTATCAAGAAAGACTGTATGTTTTTATATTTAACCAACTTTTCTATTTATAGCAATATAGGACACAATAAGTTGTACATGCCCAACTTAATGGGAAATTTTTCTTATCACTGTTTATACATACAAGGAATGAAGCAAATTAGGTAAGTTCAACTTATAATATAGAAGCCTTAAAGTTAACTGACAGACTGGGAATATGCTTGTTGATTAGACCTGTTTCCAGGCTTGGGGCTATAGCTTACTGCTAACTAGGAGCTTCACATGTAGCTGTCATGCCTCATAGTTGATCACTGGTTTCCTTGAAGTAAGCATTTAAATAAGACATTAACAATTATTAGTATAGTTTGTACTCATTGAGAAACTGCTATGTACTAATAAGCACTATTATACTTTTCATGTACTAACTTACAAACCTCATAAAAACTCCTTGATATTCTTACCATCATGTATTAAGAGCTAGTATACTGCAGCCAAGAAACTGAGTAACTTGCCAAGGCTACATGGCTCCTGTGTACTAACTCAGGTTTCTATACTAAGTAATCTAACTCTAGATCCTGTTTTTTAACCAATACCATATAAATGTATCTATGCATAAGCATAAATATTTCTAAAGATGGTAACTATGCCCATACTCAAAAGAGAACCTCTTTAGTTTCCTCACTTAAAAAAATTTAGGAACAGTCCTTGAGGAAAGTGTGTTTTTCTACTTTAATGAGCCAGGAGTGAAATATTTGCTTCAAATTGGCCTTCAATATAAGAACAAAATAAATGACCTCTCAATTGTTTATGTTCTGTATGAACCACACCTGTCAGAGTTCAGAGGCTATTCTTGGTGCTGGACTGTTGACCACTGGAGATGTTTAGGTGACCATGTGGTACGGAGAATCAAACTACAGTCTGTTGTGTGCAAAACACCTTATCTACTATCTTGGCCCAAATTCTCAATTATTAAGGAACAGAAATAAAACAAATTTTGTTTTGATTTTGGTTTTTGGACCACACCTACCCAGTGATGCTATGGGATTACTAGTGGCTCTGCTCTTAGGAATTACTCCTGGAGGTACTTGGGAGATCAAACAAAATGCTGGAGACCATACCTGGGCCAGGTCCATGCAGGACAAGCACCCTACCTACTGTACTATCTAGCCATTAGGCATAAAAAACACATTTAGTACTCTGCTAAAACTGAAACTAATCATGCTTACTAGAATGCATGTGAGCACCATATTAAGAGGTTCTTTATAAATATTTTATATATATTCTTATACATAATATTTTATAACATAGATGTTTTATAGATAGTACATATTAATACTTTTAAAATTATTTATTTTGGGCACCATGGTTTACAACCATGCTAAGGACAGGGTTTACAGCCATGCTAAGGACAGGGTTTACAGCCATGCTAGGACAGGGTTTACAGCCATGCTAAGGACAGGGTTTACAGCCATGCTAAGCACAGGGTTTACAGCCATGCTAAGGACAGGGTTTACAGCAATGCTAAGGACAGGGTTTACAGCAATGCTAAGGACAGGGTTTTGTACACGACATTCCTGCACCACACCCTTTGCGAAAATGTTTACTTCCCTCCACCACTATTCTGATGCCTCCTCCCGCATCCAATCCCCAGCCCTCTCCTGCATCAGCCTTCCTACTGAAGACCAATTCTCAGTTTCTGTTGCTTTTGGGCATTTGTTATTCCCCTACCATATTTCTTCATATGCTTCCATATGTATCACTTGATCACTTGAATCCCGTTATTCATCGATTTGCTCGAGTGGGCGCTAGTAACATTTCCATTGGACCCTATCACGTGCCAGTGTAGCCCAATGGCATCTGGTTGATTCAGGAATATGAAGAGCCTCAAACCGTTCCTTCAGGGTCTTGACAAGGAAGTCTGACCATCTTGTAGGTGGGCGGCCACGTGATCTTTTCGACATCCCGTGGGACCCAGTCGGTAACGGCTCTAGTCCAGCGGTTGTCTCCAAATCGCATTACATGTCCAGCCCATCTGATTTTCGATGCCTTGGCAAACGAGACAGCGTCCCTGATTCTGGAATAGCGACGGAGGTCAGAACTCCGGATTCCTTCTCTCACTAGAGTGAGGCGTGATATTCCAAGCATAGCTCTTTCTATTCCTCTCTGGGAGACCCAAATAGCATTCTCATCCTGCTTTCGGAGGGCCAGGTCTCTGAGGCGTATGTTAATGCAGGGAGAAGGTTGGAGTCAAAGAGATGTGCCCGGAGCCAGAGGTTCTTTTGTCCTTTTAGCTATTTCTTCGATGCCTTTGAAGGCATTCCATGCTGCTCTCTTCCTCCTGCGCAGCTCAGGTTTTAGGTCGTTCATCATGTTGACTTCTTGACCTAGGTACACATAACTGCTGCATTCAGAGATGTTTGTTCCATTGAGAGTGAATGGGGCCTCTGGAACTAGTTCATTTTTCATGAACATGGTTTTCTTTAGATTCAGCTGTAGACCTATCTTTCCACATTCTCGGTCAAAGTCAGCCAGCATTTGTGCCGCTTGGCTGATGTTTGTTGTTATTTGAACAATGTCATCAGCGAAGCGGAGGTGGTATAGTTGCCGACCATCCATCTTCACTCCCATTCCTTCCCATTTTAATTGTTGCAAGAGTTTTGGTGAAATGGTATCACCCTGTCGAACCCCTCTTTTGACATTAATGATCACTTCTTTGTAGAATGGTGAGATCCTGGTGGTGAATCCGTAATACAGCTCACGAAGGATCTTGATGTATTGGGTTTGAACACCCTGTTTGGCTAGGGCTTCGATGACTGCTTCAGTCTCCACAGAATCAAAGGCTTTCTGTAAATCAATGAACGTGAGACAGAGCGGCATCTTGTACTCCCTACAAACCTCAATGAGCTTGGTTACTGTGTGGATGCCCTAACGATTGGACTACTGCTTCCATGACAATTGAGGTTTTTGTTGTTGTTGTTTTTTATGAAAATGATTATCTAATTGTGTATATCACAAGAATATTAGGAGTGTCAAAATGGTGTGAAAATGCTTTATTTGGATCTAACAGGTGTGGACCGAGTTAGATGCACTTCTATGCTCACTGCAGCACTATTCACAATAGTCAGAATCTGGAAACAATCTGAGTGCCTGAGAACAAACAACTGGATAAAGAAACTATGGTAAATCTATACAATGGAATACTATGCAGCCACTAAGAAAGACAAAGTCATGAAATTTGCTTATAAATGGATAGACATGGAGAGTTATCATTCTGAGTGAAATGAGTCAGGAAAGAGAAAAACATAGAATGAGTGCACTCGGTCTCACTGGTGTGGTATATAAAGATTCAAAGCAAGGCAACTATGCCCAACAGAAACAAGCCCTCAAACTCTGACACCATAACTGAGGTTACCAAGAGAGGTACTAGGAGGGATCTGAAATGATAGCAAACCAAATGCGCTGAGGTGGATGGATACTGATATTTGGTGGTAGGCGTGGAATGACAGCATTACACTCCTGAAAGTTATGCAATCACCCCAGAACCCACAGGGGTGGTAAGACATGCTACCCCAGTAAACACAGCGGAAGGGTGTTTGCCTTGCACGTGGTCAACTCAGGTTCGATCCTGGGCATCCCATATGGTCCCCCGAGCACCACCTGAAGTAATTCCTGAGTGCAGAACCAGGAGTAACCCTGAGCATTGCTGGGTGTGACCCAGAAAAGCAAAAAATAATAATAATAATAACAATAACGATAATAATAAAATGTTTGCACTTATTTTTGGTATACATATAAAAAAAAAAAAACAGTATGAGACTTAATATCTAAGGACAGTAGAAACAAAGGCCAGGAGGACTGTTGGCAGCTTGCCACCAGTAAAGGGGGAAGTTAGACTAGAGAAGAAACCACTACGACAATGACAGTTGAAAATGATCACTCTGGAAAAGAACTGAATGCTGAAAATAGGTAAAGGGATATACATGATAACTTGTCACCACCTATACTGTACACCATAATGGCCAGAAAGAGTGGGGAATAGAGAAAGGAGAGAGGTTTAAAAAAAAGGTAGAAGAAACGCACTTGCCACAGAGGCAGACTGAGATGGAGGAGCGGAGAGAGGTGGGGGGGAAACTGGGGACATTGGTGGTCAGAAATATACACTGGTGCAAAGATGGGTATTGAAACATTCTATGACTGACATCCAATCATGAACTTTGTAAACGTCTACATCATGGTGACTCAATTAAAAATTTTTTTAAATAGTTGTTTTTTTTCCTGAAGTTTTTTGTTTTGTTGTTTTTTGGATCATACCTGGCATTGCTCAGGGGTTACTCCTGGCTCTGCACTCAGGAATTACTCCTGGCAGTGCTCAGGGGACCATATGGGATGCCGAGGATCGAACCTGGGTCTGGCCGCATGCAAGGCAAACGCCCTACCCATTGGACTATCAGCCCTAAAGTTTTACAAAGAAAAATGCAAACAGGGACTTGAGCAATAGTATAAAGTGAAGGGTGTTTGCCTTGCACACAGCTGCCCTGGGTTCGATTCCCCACACCCTATATGGCCAACGAATACTGCCAGGAGTAATTCCTGAATGCAGAGCCAGGAGTAACCCCTGAGCATGGCTGGGTGTGACACCCCCAAAAAAAAAAAAAAAAAAGAAAAGAAAGAAAAATTCAAACAATAAAATAGCCAATAACAAATTACCAAAGATTTCTTATAAGAATATTTTAGGGGGCTGGAGTAATAGAACAGTAAGGTAAGGAGTTTGCCCAGCATGCAGCTGACCTGACTTATATTTCCGACAGCCCATATGGTCCCCAAGAACACCAGAAGGGCAACCTGAGCCAGAGTGAGGAGTAAGCCCTGAGCACTGTCAGGTGTGGCCCAAGACCAAAAAAAGAAAATACTTTTCAGAAATACACAGACTGTCCAATTATACATAAGACTATGCAATAAAACTATAGCTAAAAGTTCGGGTATTAACAAAATATTTAAATTTGGGATAGAAGTATAAAGCCTCCATTTAAATAGGAATAGGGAAGAGGGAAAAATTAAAAACAATATAGGTGCTTAGATCTATTTATAAATAAAGGAATATGAGCTTTCTCTGAAAAGATTTGACAGAATTAGAAATAGTGTTTGCCTAAAATCAAGTGATGAGTCAATAGGTAAATACTTTTTTCACTAAATCTTTGTATTCCAATTTTCACACTAAGTATTGAACATTTTTGAGAAAATAATTAAAAAACAAAATCAGGTGGGAGAAGTGGGCACTTTGATGATGGGTGTGTGCTAGAACAATGTTCACATGAAAAGTATAATTAACAGTAGCGCAAATCATAGGTCATTGATTTAAAATAAAGCAGGCGAGAAAATGAGCATCCTGGTAAATATATTATGTTCAGCACAATAATAAACACTGGAATCTGTGATCTGTTACTTGTCTTAGTCTGTGAGTTTCCATGAACCTTAAATATTACTTTTTTCTCTAGTAAATTCTTTCAAACCTTTAAAGAGGAACTATTGCCAGTCCTTTTTAAAGCTTTTCCAGGAAACTGAAGAAACAGTCCCAAATAGCTTCTACGAGGTACATATCACACTGAAACCCAAAGCAGACAAGGATATCACAAAAAAAAAAGAAAATTATAGACCAATATCCCTGATGAACATAGATGCAAAGATCTTCAACAAAATACTAGCAAACAGAATCCAAAGACTTATCAAAAGATGATACATCATGACCAAGTAGGATTCATCCCTGGAACACAAGGATGGTTCAACATTCACAGGTCAATCAACATAATACATCATATCAACAAGAAACAAAACCATATGATCTAATCTTTACTATAGATGCAGAGAAAACATTTGACAAAATCCTGTACTCGTTCATGATAAAAAAAAAAAACTCTCCACAAAATGAGAACTGAAGGAACTTTCCTCAATATAGTCAAAGCCATCTACCCACAACCCACAGCAAGCATTTTCTCAAAGGCAAAAAACTAAAAAACTTTCCCCCTAAGACTGTGGACAAGATAAGGTTGCTCACTATCACCACTTCTATTTAACATAGTACTTAAAGTACTTGCCATAGCAATTAGAGACAAAAAGGACATTAAGGGCATCCAGATAGAAAAAGAAGCCAAACAACCACTATTTGCAGATGACATGATACCGTACCTAGAAAACGCTGAAGTCTCTACCAAAAAGCTACCAGACATAATAGATATGTATAGTAGAGTGGCAGGTAACAAAATCAATACCCGAAAGTCCGTGGCTTTCCTATATTCAAACAACGAAAAAGAAGAAAGTGAAATTAAAAAAAAACAATACTGTTCACAACTGTGCCTTAGAAAATCAAATACCTTGGAATAAGCTTAACTAAGAAGGTAATGAATCTGTTTATTTTTTTAAATGAATCTGTTTAAAGAAAACTACAAAATGCTGCTTCAAGAAATAAAAGAGGACATGAGAAAATGGAAACATATCTCCTGTTCATGGATTGGGAGAATTAACACTGTCAAAATGGCAATACTCCCTAAAGCATTATACAGATTCATGCAGTGCCTATATGGATACCCATGGCCTTTTTCCAAGAAATTGATCAAACACTCCTGAAATTCGTATGGAATAACAAACTCCCAAGAATAGCTAAAGTAATCCTTGGGAAAAAGAAGATGGATGACATCACCTTCCCCAACTATAAACTGTTCTGCAAAAAGCAGTAGTAATCAAAACATCATGGTATTGAAGTGAAAAAACGACCCAAGGATCTATGGAATAGAGCTGAATATTCTGATAAACATTCTCAAATATATGATCACTTCATCTTTGATAAGGAAGCAAAAAATATGAAGTAGAGCAAGGAAAGCCTCTTCAACAAATGGTGCTGGGAAAACGGGCAACTAAGTGTGAAAAAAATGAACTCAGACCTTAAATGACAAGCACAAAAGTCAGATCAAAACGGATTAAAGATCTAAATATCAGACCTGAGTTTATAAAAAAAAAAACACACTGAAGAAAACATAGAAAAAACACTGAAGAAAAAAATTCCATGACACTGAAAGAAGGCATCTCCAAAGATGAAACACCACTGACAAAGTGGAAGCAAAGTTAAACTTATGGGACTACATGAAACTAAAAAGCTTCTGCACCTCAAAAGAAATGGTGACCAAGATACAAAAACAGCCCACGGAGTGGGAAAGAATTTTCACCCAATCTCAATCTGATATGGGGTTAACATCCAAAATATATAAAGCACTGGTAAACCTTTACAAGAAAAAAAAAAAACCAGCCAATCCCATCAATAAATGGGGAGAAGAAATGAACAGAAACTTCCATGAAGAAGAAATCTGCAAAGCCAAAAGACATAAAAAATGTTCTTCATTACTAATCATCAGGAAGATGCAAATGAAAACGACAATGAGATATCATCTCACACTACAGAAATGGCACAATTCAAAAGAGCAAGAACAACCAGCGCTGGCGTGAATGTGGGGAGAAAAGAGATTCTCACTCATCGTTGGTGGGAATGTTGACTGGTCCAGTCCTTCTGGAAAGCAATATGGACAATCCTCCACCCTTTGACCCAGCAATACCAATCCTGGGAATTTACCCTGGGAGCCCCAAAACACAGCAGAAACAACCATCTGCACTTCTATGTTCATCACTTGTATCACTTCACTTGTATCACTCATCTTCCCATCGAATGGGCACCAGTAACATCTTCATATGTCTTGTTGCAAGCAAGTGTACGCCAGGGGCATCTGCTACCTTCGGTCATGGGAATGAGGTCCATAATTGTTACTGGTTTTATGACATATCAAATAAAACATAGGTAGCTTGCCAGGCTCTGCCCTGTAGGTGGCATACCTCAGTAGAAGGCTCTCATCTAGAGCATTTACTAATGAAACTCTATGTTCATAGCAGCACTATTCACAATAGCCTGAATCTGGAATCAATATGAGTGCCAGAGAACAGACAACTGGATCAAGAAACTGCGATACATGTACACAATGGAATACTATGCAGCTGTTAGAAAAAACAAACTTATGCAATTTTCCTATAAATGGATGGACATGAGAATATCATGTTGTGTGAAATTAGTTAGAAGGAAAAGGACATATGTAGAATGACTGCATTCACATCCGGAATATAAAACAAATAGTATGAGACCAATATCCAAGGCCAGGCAATACATAGACCAGGAGGACTTGTCAATGGTTGGAATCTAAAATAAGTGAGTGGAGGTCAGAGGTTGGGCAGTGTGCTAACAATAGTTGGAAATGGTAATGTCAGACTAGAACTGAGCACTGAACATAGGCAAAGCAATATACGTGATAACCCCTAATGTATTGCAAGCCATAATGCGTAAGAGAAGGGAGAAAGGGGAGGAAAGGGAGAGAGGGGAGAGAGGAGAGAGAGGGGGAGAGGAGAGAAAGAGGGGAGAGGGAGCAGAAGGAAGAGAAGGAGGAAGAGGAGGAAGAGGAAGAGGAAGAGGAGGAGGAGGAGGAGAAGGCGTGGCCTACCCAGGTAGGCGGGAGGGGGGAAGGGAATTAGGGAGTATTGGAAGAGTGGTATAGGGTTGGAGACCAATATCCAAGGCCAGGCAATACATAGGCCTACGTGCTGGAAGACTGTGTGGTTGAGACCCAATCATGAACAGCTTTGTAATTGTATATATCACAGTGGTATAATAAAATTTAAAAATAAATTTAAAATATTAAAAAGATATTACTTTTATAGCAAAAATGTTAAGTACGTCAGCTCCCTGGCTCACTGAAGAGATTGTAACTAAAATAGCATGAGAGTTAGAAAGGCTGGAGTGCGTATCTGTCATACGCTGAAGTTCCTGAGTTCAATCCCTGGTACTACATGACTAACCCCATCCCAGTACTATAAATTATGGCCCTGGTAGCCCCCCAGAAGCATCAGACCACTGGACCAAGTAGCTGGCAGAATTGTTGCCAGGAATAGTTCCCATGTTCCCTAACACTTCTGGGATGGACAGTGAGGGGGAAAAAAAAAAACGTAGCATTGGTAAAAAAAAAGTGACACGAGTCTGTTGGTTCCCAGACTAGGTTTAGCTAGTCTGGGAGCTTTGCTGTTTTACCCACACAGCTTAATCTACTTACATGGTTTTTTTTTGTTTTTTTGGTTTTTGTTTTTTTTGCTTTTTGGGTCACACCTGGCAATGCTCAGGGGTTATTCCTGGCTCTGCACTCAGGAATTACTCCTGGCAGTGCTCGGGGGACATTATGGGGTGCCGTGGATCGAACCTGGGTTGGCTACATGCAAGGCAAACACCTTACTTGCTGGACTATCACTCTGGCCCTACTTACATGTTCTTAAGCCAAGGTTCATTCTAATGAGATCTCTCTTCTATGTAAACACTGATAGAGGATGTGGCACTTACAGAAGTCACCTTGATTGAATAACTTCTGACTTATACATCTACTAAGACTTCTGTGTTTTCTAGATTGGGCACAGCTCCTCTTCATATCCACTGCACCCAGTGTGGGACAGTTAGAATTTACCAGGAGACTACCAACCTGGCTACATTGAGACTATCTTTAAGATTATAGGAAGGATCATACTAGTTTGCCCTCATGTAGGCGATTGTGATCCTTTCAGTATACGGAGAACAAGACATTCAGAATTACCCTGGTGCAGATAATAAATAAGAAGGACCTTGTGGGTACCATCTAGATTACATGAAGCTCATGAAATGAAGATGTATTACTTTATACCAGCCCCTCTATCCAGTGTTTTACATAAGAGATAATCTCTAAAGAAGGGATTAGTCCTTGGCATAATCCTTTGTTTATACCTACAATAGGGTGTGGTACCACCTTCTACAAGCTGTTCTTTGTTGACAGGACAATCACTCCCTGTCACAGATAGGATTATTTGGTGTATATAAGGGGACGACTTGAGGCACTTGCCCTTTTTCTCCTCTCTCTCCTTCTCCCTCCCTCTTCTCCCCTTCTTTTCGGGTAGGACCCCTCTTGGGTGAAATCCTCTCTCTTTGGTGGGAGATTTGGGCTCTCTTGTATGGTCTAAGTCCTGACCAGAGCTAGAGTTTTTCATTATATTGGATTATGGTGGTAGAGCTTTTGTACTATTAAAAGCCTTTCTGGAACTGCGCCGACTCCTGAGTTTTCATCCGTTCCCCGGCGTCCTCGGAGGTAGAAGAGAACTTCTGTCCCAACACTGTTGGGGACCCCAGTGGCATTCCCTAATATCAAGTATCAGGCAGCACTCATATGCCTTAAAATAGTTTGCTATTCCTATACCAAGATTGAAATAGATGCTACCATCTATTGTTTGCACACCTCAAAACTGAGATACCTAAGAGTTACAAGTGCTACTACTTAGGTACTTATTACTGTCTCCCACCTCCACCCACTGGCCTGGAAGGGAGGCCAAGCCAATGAGACATCCATGGAGAAGTAAGTGCCTTGTGCTTCACTTTTCCCTTGTAGATCAACTGCTCACCAGGGGCCTGCACCTGATTCCAGGAGGGAGCCAAACAAACGGAAGTGAGGCCTGCAGAGACACAAGTAACCTGTGTACCACTCAGTGGAGGTAGATCATAGGGGACCACTCCCACCCCTGCCCCAAAAAGTCCAGCACCGGTGTGTTCACACCTGATGAGAGGGAAGAGCAGTCAGGTCACCACACTCTGCACAGAGCAAAGAAACAGAGAGCCAAATGCCTACTGCACCTTTGCCAAGAATAATGAGAAAACAGGAATTCACCTCTTAATGGTTCATAACGAAAAAAAAAACTATGGAAGAACCCCAAGTATAAATGCATTCTTATACCCCTGACAGAGAATTCAGTGACACTGGTTAGGCTGGTCAATAGTAGAGAGATCCAATGAGGAAAGAGAAAGTATGAGATAACTTTGATCAGCAAATTGAAGAGCATGGCAAGAGAACTAAAACACACATTATAGGAAATAAACAGCAGAGTGACAGAGGCAGAGAAATCAATTAGTGTGCTTAACAAGAAGGGCCATGAAACTACAAAATAATGAAAAGAAAGGAAAAAATTTTGAGTTTTTCTGTCTGTTTGAACACCACACCTGGCAGTGCTCAAGGCTTACTCCTGGCTCTGCACTCAGAGATCACTCCTGGGAGGTTGGGGGAACCATATGGAGTGCTGGGGACAGAACCTGGGTCGGCTACTTGCAAGGCAAATGCCCTACCCTCTATACTATCACTCCAGTCCTAGAGGGGAAAAATATTTTTTAATGAAGAAAAATAAGAGCTCTGAGTCTCAATCTGAAGAGAAATAACATGAGAATTATAGGTGCCACAGATGGAAAGGACACAGGTCTTGGGAAATAAGTAGTGCTTGTAGGATAGAGATCAATTAACAGGTCAGTGCCCAGATACCAACTTGTAGAAATATAAACTGATACAGATAGCTAGACAGGTTTGAGGACCATGCCCAGTGATTCTCAGAGCTTAGTCTTGGCTCTGAGCTCAGGAGTAACTCCTAGCAGGGCTCAGGAGACCCTATAGGGTGCCAGGGACTGAGCCCAGGACAGTCACATGCAAGGAAGTGCCCTACTGCTGTACTATCTCTCCAGCCCCTTAATTTTTAACAAAAGTTAACCAAAGAGCTGGGTGCTGGGTCCGGGGCCACTCCCAGTGAAGCTAAACAGTTGGTTGAGTCCTGGCACCTGTAAGGGGCCACAAGAAACAGGGAGCAGAAGGGAGGAAAATAGTTCGAATAGTACTGGAAGATAAAACAGGGGCCCTTGCATAGGCTCTACTGTTCAACTAACTCCAAGCCCTAGTCACTTGAGTTTTAACCAAGGTGTGAAAGCATTTTAATGGAGGAAAGACAGTTTATCACAAACTGTACTGAGAAACAGTTCATATTCAAAAGAAGTTAATAAACTGATCTTAATCAAGACTAAAATCATTCCTTCTGTAACCCAGTTAAAATGAAAACATTTATGCAAATAAATTTCTATAGTATATACATATTTTTAAAACCTGAAACCCAACCGTAAGAACACAACCAAGAAATAAGCAAAGATTTAAGACATTCAACAAGGAATATATGAAGAAATATAGATAGATATATACATATATATGACAAATACATGGAAAGATGCTCAACATATTAGCTATACAGGAAATAAAAATGAAAACCACAGTAACATACAACATACTACAACACACATATTGTTTCCAAAAGAGTAACTACATGACACTCTCAAAGCAGATAAAATGTGGAGCAACAGGAGGGAATGTAAACAGAAGTAATTTTAGAAAACTGTTTAAAAGTTTCTTAGGAAGGTAAATACCAAATATTCCAAGTGCACATAAATGAAAACCATGTTCAAATAATAGTATGTTTTTGGAAGCTTACTGTAATACTGCCCCAAACTGGAAATAGACAGAATCTTCCATGTGTAGATTTTAAAAGTAATGACAGTACTAATTAAATGGATATTATTCAGCAGTAGAAAGGAACAAACTAAGGGCTGGGGATGTGGTTCAGTGGTAGAGTACATGCTTACCTCCCTAAGATGTACGAGTGAGGTCCTGAGATCAATCCTGAGGACTGCCAAAAAAATGTTTTTAAAAGGAATAAACTATATATAACAACTTCTCAGGCCATGATGAAAAGCAGTCACAAAAGGTTATTTACTATATGACTTGATGTTTATGACAGTCTCAAAAGAGAAAACTATTCTGACACAGTACCAGAACAGTACCAGAGGTTAGAAATAGGAAGAAGGGGAATACAGGGTCTGAAAAGATCACATGGCAGATTTCTTTTTATTTTATTTTTGCTTTTTTGGGTCACACCCGGCGATGCTCAGGGGTTTCTCCTGGCTCTGCACTCAGGAATTACTCCTGGCGGTGCTCAGGGGACCATATGGGATGCCGGGATTGAACCCGGGCCGGCACGGGCCAGCCGCGTGCAAGGCAAACAAACGCCCCTACCGGCTGGGCTATCGCTCCGCCCGGCAGATTTCTTTTAGGGTGTGCTAGAACAATTCCGTATTCTAATTGTGGTTGAGGTTACACAAATGCGTTCTTGTGTTAAAATACATGGGACAATGCAACAAAAAGTCCATTTTAATATATGTTAATGTAAAACATGATGTTAAAAAGCAAAAGGTGGGGGCGGACGATAGTCGGCCCAAGATAGGTATTTATGTCCCTCATTTGCTCCCTACCATAAGCAAAGGCCATTCTGTACATTTCTCAGGCTTAGCATAAAATTGGGAATAAGGTACTTCAAAAATGTTTCTTGGGGCCAGAAAGACAATATAAGAAGTAAGGCACTTGCCATGCACGCAGCCAATCCAAGTTAACTCCAGGCCTCCCAAATGGCTTCTGAGCACCACCACGTATGATTCCTAAGCACAGAGCCATAAGAAAGCCTGAGCACACCCAAGTATGGTAAAAATGTTTCTTGAAGTTATTCAATTGGGCAATTTAAAATACATCTCCCTTTCGCTCAAAAATAAGTGTGCAACTAATTTACATATTGATAATACACGAACTTGTACCTAAAGGTCAGTTTTTCCTCTACTAAGTTTCTGTAATGTTATAAACAACTGTCAACTAAGATCTTTTCTTAGATGTCCACTTGCATCTCAAAACCAATTCAATCATGAGTCCATTTTCTTTCTCAACCCCATCATCTCAAATGTGCTTATTTTCTTATGCTGACAACTCTGGTGAGTTAATCTACCAGCAATTCAAAGTCACTCCCCTCAATAGAAATCATTCTAAATGTTTTCCTTTCCCCTTATCTCTCACACCCAGATATAAAGTCCTGCTGATTTACTGTAATTCTAAACTATTCTACTGCACTTCAAGCTTAAACCTTGAAAACTGCTTATTAATAGATTCGTTTCACTACCTGTAGTTCTGAAGCTCAGTAATCTATTTTTCACAATGCCAAACAAGTAATCTTTCCTGAAATATCACCACCATTTAAGTCCTAGTTGCGACCCTACTGTTTATAACAAAAAAGCCTATATGCAGTGTGGCCTAAAAGATCTTCAGTGATACTGTCCTTAAACGCACTCTGACCTAAAACATCTTCAGTGATCCTGTCCTTCTGTCTCCCACAAATTCATTTCTCTCTTCATCCAGGCTATCAAACTGTACTTTATAGACATACTGAACTTCCTAGAGTTCTAACTGACCCTTACTATCACATACTCTGTGCTCAAGCAATTCATTCAGCCTGTTCTGTTCTCCTACAGCATTAATCATCTGATGGTCTTTCAAGACTGAGGTCTAAGGTGATTTCTCTATCAAGAAACCCATGTACCAATTCAATCACTACCCAAATTAACTCCTGGAAAGAACAATCAATTCTTCCTTTGGGTTTCTATCTATTTCACAACTATCTACCACAGCACCTGTTCATCATTTATAGGACTCTACTGCAACCCATTTCTACTAAAGAGACCAGTTATTTAAAGAAAGAAACCATGTACAAGGGAGCTCTAGCATCCACAGTACCCAATATTACAACAAGACAATCTAGGTGTTTAATAAAACTTTATTAATAAAACAAAAAATTATTTTAAATATGTGGTAAAATCAAGGTTCACAGTAACAAAATTAAGCATACAAAACATCTGCTTATCACTATCAGCTACAGAATGGCAAACCCACATATTTTAACTGGAGATAGATAAGAGGCCTTATTACCCAAAAACACAATAAAAACTATCAACAGAAAATTATAACTAACGAACTTAAATTTAATAATTTAAGTTTAAAAGTTAAAACCAATGCTTTAAATGCTATGCACTGTTCCTACATGCAAATCAAGCAGCTATATTTAATACTGTTGCCTCATTATTTTGTTGTCTTTCTTATGCACAACCTCACATCAGTTTATGACTGGAGGGTTCTTTCACACTAAACCCAGTTTTACCAGGGGCTGTAAAATGCTAAGTTTCAAAATTGACCCATTTGCTTTCATTAGTCAATCAAATCTATTATTCTCTTCTTGGAACAAAATTCACAGCACCAACATCTGAAAATATGTTTAATATTCTCAAAGATATCTGCATTTTAAAGGATTAGTTATAAAAACAAAGATGCACTAAACTGGTACAAAAAAGACGTTTTGTAAACAAGGGCCACAGCCCATAGTGCTGGGATGTGGGGTTCAGTACCACGGCTACCACTCCCATCTGTTCTCTCTGGGGCGGTGTGGACCTACCTGTACTTGGCCAGAGGTTCAGGATGTACCAGAGCCCTCCCTGCAGTAGGGAGGTACTTCACTGCATGAATTCATCTGTCCCTGGACCCTGAGAAAATGTCTGAAGGGTCATTTCCCAAAGAAGACCAAAGTTCATCTACGTAAGACTAACCAAGCTGTAATCAAGTTACGATAGAATGAGAACAAACTAGCTCACTGATTTCAGACAGTATTTATTAACGTGAAAAATTAAAATAATAACATCTACAATTGACAATATTAATCAGGCTCAAATATACAATAATTTTCATTGCTGCTGTTTTGGGGCCACACAGAGCTGTGCTCAGGGTTTACTCCCAGCTCTGCACTCAGGAATTACTCCTAGAGGAACTACTTGGGGTACCAGGGTTGAACCTTGGTTGGCCACATGTAAGCCAAGTGCATTACCATAGTACTACCCCTTCAAACACAAAAATATTACTGTCAATTTCTATAAACTGAAGTTATATCACACTGTACAAAGGCTGTAGCCCCAAGAATTTGTGGGCTATTGGTCTATATCAGTCAACATTATTGGGCCTTTATTAGACTCAAGAGAATCTATACACTTAAGTCTATTTTCATATCGTCTCTATTTTAGACGGGGGTGCTCTTTGGAAGGTACACCTGGCAGTGCTTGGGGTTGTTCCCAGCAATGCTCCTGAGGACAAGGTAGCACATTTTGCCTGGGGAGTAAACCTAGGCCTCCCTCATTCAAAGTAAGTGCTCCATCCCTTTGAATTATCTCAGCACATATCATTTCAAAACATACTGAGAATGCACCAATATATAGACTGCATACTTTTCTTAGGTAAGGTTTATTTTGAGATGAAATATTAAGGTTGTCGGGAACTAGGCTCGCCCGGGCCCAGCTGACTATGGGGCCCCGGGAAGGCAGATGGGTTTTGGGAGTGGGCCCGTCACCTCTGGGGGTCCCAGAAGCAGCCAGATGAGACTCGCCCACCACACTAGCCACCATTTTCGCTGTCCGGACGCTGGGAAACTGCCTCACGACCAGATTAACAGAGCAAAACCAGTTCGAGCCCAGGTAGGCGGCTCCCAGAAGCGGGAATCACTGGGAATTCATCAGATGGAGTCAGGGGTTGGCCATTCCCCCTCCATTTTGTCAAGCCTGGTGGCCCAGCCTAGGAGCTGCCCTGGGGCCACCAGCCATAGCATGAAGAGCCTCACAAGCAGCTGGGGAAGCTGGAACTCGGCTTGCCCGGGCCCAGCTGACTATGGGGCCTCCGGGAGGGCAGATGGGTTTTGGGAGTGGGCCCATCGCCTCCGGGGGGTCCCAGAAGCAGCCGGATGAGACTCACCCACCACACTAGCCACCATTTTCGCTGTCCGACGCTGGGAAACTGCCTCACGACCAGATTAACAAAGCAAAACCAGTTCGAGTCCAGGTTGCGCAGCTGCTTGTGGACGCGCGGGTCCATTAAAATAGTGGAAACAGTGATGTCTTTTAATGCACTGCATTCCACAATGTGCAGGAAAGTTTGGCGGGAGGGAGAGATAAAGAGGAAAGAAATGACATACAGAACCCGCCAAGTAGTTGAGGTGTGGGAGGGGGGGGAGGGAGGTGGGGACATTGGTGATGGTAGATGGATTTGGGTGGAGGGATGGGTGTTGGAGCACTGTAGAACCAAAACTCTACATGAGTATCTTTCAATTGTATGTCTAAAATGGTGTAATAAAATTTGGGGGAATAATAAAATAATTTAAAAAAAGAAATATTAAGATTGTCTCTGGAAAATACAGAATATAAGATTCTCCCCCAAAGACTTTTTAGAATGGAATATAAGAGACATATTTATTTGTCAAAAGCCTGAGTAAAACCAGTTATTCTCTCCCCATCAAGGCATCAAAATGAGAACTTACATTTATGTCCAAAAATCAAAACACCATATTTCCTATTTTTATAAGAAAATTAGTAATGAAGCAAAACCAAAATATATTTTTAATTGATAATACCATACTTTTCATGAAGAATGAACTAGTTCCTGAGGCCCCATTCACTCTCAATGGAACAAACATCTCTGAATGCAGCAGTTATGTGTACCTAGGTCGAGAAATCAACATGATGAATGACCTAAAACCTGAGCTGCACAGGAGGAAGAGAGTGGCATGGAATGTCTTCAAAGGCATCGAATAGCTAAAAGGACAAAGAACCTCCGGCTCCGGGCACATCTCTTCGACTCCACCGTTCTCCCTGCATTAACATACGCCTCAGAGACCTGGGCCCTACGAAAGCAGGATGGGGATGCTATTCGGGTCTCCCAGAGAGGCATCGAAAGAGCTATGCTTGGAATATCACGCCCTCACTCAAGTGAGAGAAGGAATCCGGAGTTCTGACCTCCGTCGCTATTCCAGAATCAGGGATGTTGTTTCGTTTACCAAGGCATCAAAAAATCAGATGGGCCAGACATGTAATGTGATTTGGAGACAACCGCTGGACTAGAGCCATTATCGACTGGATCCCACGGAATGTCAAAAGATCATGTGGCCGCCCACCTACAAGATGGTCAGACTTCCTTGTAAAGACCCTGAAAGAACGTTTTGAGGCTCTTCGTATTCCTGAATCAACCAGATGCCATTGGGCTACATTGGCACGTGATAGGGTCCAATGGAAATGTTACTGGCGCGCCGCTCGAGCAAATCGATGAATAACGGGATTCAAGTGATCAAGTGATCAATACCATACTTTACTATATAATTACCACTGCATCACTAAACAATTATTGCATACTGTTTTAATGTATCAGCGCCGATCGTTTTTTTTTTTTTTTTAATTTTTTGTATTCCTATGTGTGGGAGTCAGAGGCTAGTTAAGACAAAAAAATGGAACAGTGTGCTTAAAATTGTCAAAAGTACCAATACCAACCTAGAACTGAGCATGAAATACAGGAAAAAAAAGATACACATGACAACCCTTTAATGAATGTTCTGTAATCCATAGTCTGGAAGGGAAGGAAAAGAGAAAGAGATAGAGATAAAGGGAAAGAAATAAAGAACCTGACATGGAGGCGGGCTTGGGGAGGGGGGGGGGGTGGGGAAGGGGAGGAAACCGGGGACATTGGTGGTGGGAGATGGGCACTGGTGGAGGGATGGGTGCTAGAACACTGTATGACCAATACCCAAATATGAACATCTTTCTAATTGTATATCTCACGGTGGTATAATAAAATACTTATTAAAAAAATAAAATTTTTGTATTCCTGAAGCAAACCAGATGCCATTGGGCTACACTGGCACGTGATAGGGTCAAATGGGAACGGTACTGGCGCCCGCTCAAGCAAATCGATGATTAACGCGAATGTTAAGTGATCAAGTGATTATATCACAGTGAAACATACAGTTACAAAGGTGTTCATAATTGGTTCTTGGTAATACAGTATCCAGCACCCATTCTTCCACCCCATCACCACCACCAGTATACCCACCCACCCCCAGGCTGCCTCAGTAGCAGGTACCCCCTTTTCCTCTCTCTGTCTTCTCTCTGTCTCTCTCTCTCTCTCTCTCTCTCTCTCTCTCTCTCTGTCTTTTTCTATCTCTGCATCTCTCTCCCCTTCTTTTACACATTGTGGCTAGCACTGCAGACATTTAGGGTTCATCCTGTAAGTCTCTTTGTGTATATTCAATGGTGAGTTCTAGTCTGCCATTACCATTGCCCACACTCAGTTAAACACTGGTATATATTTATATCCCATTAATGAATGCATTCATAACCCATTAATGAACTATATCTGTCCTTTTCCTTCTGACTAATTTCACTCAGCATGATGGTCTCCACGTCCATCCATTAGCAGGTAAATTTCACAATTTCGTCTTTTCTGACAGCTGCATAGTATTCCATCGTCAGCACGCATTTTTTAAAAACAAAATTCACATTACTTTTTGCATCCTGATTAGTTTTTCCTAAAAAAACCTTTTCACTGTATAAAACTACAGAGAAAAGCAATAGGTATATCTTATGCAATACAGAAAAGTTTATTTAGTCCCTAAATACACACCTGAGCTGACTATCAGGTAAAAGAAAATACATATGTACTTAATTTACTGATTGAATTTATATTGAATTGGTTGGATTGATATTTACATTAGGGTTATTAAATAATTTCAATCACTTTGAAGTGAGCAAACTTCTTTCTTGGCTTTTAGTTTCTACTTTGATAAGTACACTACTGGGGCTGGAGCTGTCAGTGGGGTTCCAGCATCTGCCTTGCATGCCACCAACCTGGACCGATCCCTGGCAGCCCATATGGTCCCTGAGCACTGCCAGGAGTAATTCCTGAATGCAGAGCCAGGAGAAACCCCTGAGCACCGCCAGGAGTAATTCCAGAGTGCAGAGCCAGGAGAAACCCCTGAGCATTGCCAGGTGTGACTTAAAGGCAAAAAATAAAATCAAATAAAAAATAAGTACACTACTTATCTTTGTTGTTATTTCTCCCCTTTTTCTTCCTGGGGTCCAGGGATATGACTCAGTGGTAGACTATCCCTTGAATGTGAGAAGATCTGGGTTCCATTCCCAGAACTCACAAAGAAAAAAGGACTGAAAGGGGCTGAAGTGATAGAACTTGGAGAAAAAAGGGATTCTTTTCCCTATCTTATTCTGAATGTAAATAGTATAGTCTTGGAGCAAGAAAGTAGAAAAATTCTATACCATAGTAAAGTTCTTAAAGCATATAGGTATTTCAATGAAATATACTTTCAACAATCTTGCATTTTATTGTAATCCTATCAAAATGATTTGTCTCAAAATGATTATAATTTTCAATATTTTCTTGTATTCCTATATTCATTTAATCTAAGAAAACTATAGAATTTATATATTTATATTATAGAATACTTTTTTCCATTCACTTTCCCATATCAATAAAAATATTTTTTAAAAATGTTATTATTTTATTATACCACCGTGAGATATCCAATTACAAAACTGTTCATGTTTGGGTTTCAGCCATACAGTGTTCCAGCAACCATCCCTCCACCAGTGTCCATTTCCCCACCACCAACATACCCTGATTCGCCCCTTCCAGCCTGCATCTATGGCAGGCACTTTTCCTTCCCTCTTGTCTCTCTCCCTCCCTCCTTCCTCCCTCTTTCCCCCACTCTCTCTCTGTCTCTGTCTCTCTGTCTCTCTCTCCCCTTCTCTTACACATTGTGGCTTGCAATACATACATTTAGAGGTTAATATGTATATCCTTTGCCTACATTCAACGCTCAGTTCTAGGCTGGTATTATCATTTCCAATAATTATTAGTACACTGTTCCTTTCTCTGTCTTACCTAACCTCTGACTCCCCCACATTTGCAGTAGATTCCACCCACTGACAAGACCTCCTAGATCCATGTTTGTCTGGCCTTGGATATTGGCAATAAATATTATTTCTAGCACATCACTACTCAGTTTTGTAGTTCATAGTTCATACAGACATACCATTATTTATTTAACCAATTCTATTTCTACTGTTCAAGAAGGAGACATTCACGACATCGGCAACTATCGCCCCATCTGCCTGTTGTCTGTCATCTACAAGCTGTTTACACGAGTCATCCTGAACAGGATTGGCAGAACACTAGATGAAGGACAACCATGTGAGCAAGCAGGCTTCCGGAAAGGATTCAGCACAATCAACCATATCCACACAGAAACCAAGCTCATTGAGGTTTGTAGGGAGTACAAGATGCCGCTCTGTCTCATGTCATTGATTTACAGAAAGCCTTTCATTCTGTGGAGACTGAAGCAGCCATCGAAGCCCTAGCCAAACAGGGTGTTCAAACCCAATACATCAAGATCCTTCGTGAGCTGTATTACGGATTCACCACCAGGATCTCACCATTCTACAAAGAAGTGATCATTAATGTCAAAAGAGGGGTTCGACAGGGTGATACCATTTCACCAAAACTCTTCAGCGCCACCCTCGAGAACATCATGTGACAATTAGAATGGGAAGGAATGGGAGTGAAGATAGATGGTCGCAACTATACCACCTCTGCTTTGCTGATGACATCGTTCTAATAACACCAAATATTAGCCAAGCGGCACAAATGCTGGCTGACTTTGACCGAGAATGTGGAAAGATAGGTCTACAGCTGAATCTAAAGAAAACTATGTTCATGAAAAATGAACTAGTTCCAGAGCCCCATTCACTCTCAATGGAACAAACATCTCTAAATGCAGCAGTTATGTGTACCTAGGTCAAGAAGTCAACATGATGAACGACCTAAAACCTGAGCTGCGCAGGAGGATAGAGCAGCATGGAATGCCTTCAAGAGCATCGAAGAAATTGCTAAAAGGACAAAGAACCTCGGCTCCGGGCTCATCTCTTTGACTCTACCATTCTCCCTGCATTAACATATGCCTCAGAGACCTGGGCCCTACAAAAGCAGGATGGGAATGCTATTCGGGTCTCCCAGAGAGGAATCGAAAGAGCTATGCTTGGAATATCACGCCTCACTCAAGTGAGAGAAGGAATCTAGAGTTCTGACCTCCGTCGCTATTCCAGAATCAGGGACGCTGTCTTGTTTGTCAAGGCATCGAAAATCAGATGGGCTGGACATGTAATGCGATTTGGGAGACAACCGCTGGACTAGAGCCGTTACCGACTGGATCCCACGGGATGTCAAAAGATCATTTGGCCGCCCACCTACAAGATGGTCAGACTTCCTTGTCAAGACCCTGAAGGAACGGTTTGAGGCTCTTCATATTCCTGAATCAACCAGATGCCATTGGGCTACATTGGCACGTGATAGGGTCCAATGAAAATGTTACTGGCGCCCGCTCGAGTAAATTGATGAATAACCGGATTCAAGTGATCAATTCCATTATTC
>JAJIBD010030374.1:0-24485 GCA_021461705.1 Cryptotis parvus
AAGTAGTCTCTGATGGTCTTTTGGATTTCTGTGGTTTCTGTTATGATCCCCCTTTCATTTCTGATTCTATTTATTTGGGCTCTGTCTTTCCTTTTCCTTACAAGTTTTGCAAGTGGTTTTGTCGATCTTGTTTATTTTTTTCAAAGAAGCAACTCTTGGTTTCATTAATCTTTTGGGTTGTTTTTTGGGTTTCCAGCTCATTGATTTCCTAAGTTTTATTATGTCTTTATTTCTGCCTGGGTTGGGCTTCTTTTGTTGGTCTTTTTCTAATATTTTGCGTTGTGAAGTCAGGGTTTGTATTACTGGTTTTTTGCACATTGAATATGCATCGAACAGCTTGCCAGGCTCTGCTGTGTGGGTATACTCTTAGTAGCTTGCTGGGCTAAGCACTGCCAAGAGTAATTCCTGAGTGCAGAGCCAGGAGTAATCCTTGAGCATCGCTGAGTTTGATATTGCTCTCCGCCCTGACAAAGCAGGTCATACCCTTCAGCCGCTCCATGTAGCCGGAGGACACATGGCCCGGTCGCCCCACTGGTGGTCCTTGATGAGCGCAGTGAACATGGCCATGGTAAAGATTGTAAGGAAAGCTGACCACCAGGTGTCCGTAATCGTGTCCAGAGGGCTGGGTCTGAGACCCCGTGGGAGTCGCCCAGGAATGGGGGCCACAAGCCGAGGGGCTCCCCAACCTCACTGTCGCTGCCCACATGGCCAGTCCCGCCGAGGCCGGCCTCTCCCCCATAGCGCACCTAGGTGCTATTGTCCGCGCGCCCTGTGAGCTAGGTCAGGCAACTGGTGCAGCACAGCTTTTCTGGCCGCTCTCCACGCCGCCACCGGGACCTGAGTCGGGGGTATGCTCACTGCCCAGCTCCCACCTCTGCCATCGTTGCTGCCTAGCGGCTTCCCGTGCAGCCACAGCCACCTTAGCTATGCTTGGAATATCACGCCTCATTCAAGTGAAAGAAGAAATCCGAGCTCCGATCTCTGTCGCTGTTTCAGAGTCAGGGATGCTGCCTCGTTTGCCAAGGCATCAAAAATCAGATGGGCTGGACATGTAATGCGATTTGGAGATGATCGCTGGACTAGAGCCGTTACTGACTGGATCCCATGGGATGTCAAAAGATCACATGGACGCTCACCTACAAGATGGTCAGACTTCTTCGTCAAGACCCTGAATGATTTGAGGCTCTTTGTATTCCTGAAGCAACCAGATGCCATTGGGCTACACTGGCACGTGATAGGGTCAAATGGAAATATTACTGGTGCCTGTTCGAGCAAATTGGTGAATAACTGGATGTCAAGTGATCAAGTGAAGTCAGGTTTGTATGCAAACCCTTTCTTTTCCTGACGAATGATTTTAGAGCTATGAACTTTCCTCTTACTAATGCTTTCGCTGTATCCCACAAGTTTTTATAGACTGTGTCTTCATTTTCATTTGTTTCCAGAAATCTTTGGATTTCATTTGTTTCCAGAAATCTATGGCCCTTTGGTTGTTCAGCAGCAAGGGCTGTTCATTTCAGGTGCTTGGCTTGACTTTCTGTTTTTGTGTGTGGTTAACTTCCATTTCCAGTGCATCATGGTCTGAAAATATAGTTTTTCTATATTTTTGATTTTATGGAGATATGTTTTGTGGCTCAGCATGTGATCTACATTGGAGAACGTTCCATGTGCACTGGAGAAAAATGTGTATTTGTCTTTTTTGGGATGAAAAGCCCTGTATATATCCACCAACTCTCTTCCATTTATTCCTTCTGTGCCAGAATTTCCTTGGTGGGTTTCAGTCTTGGCTCGATCTATCAGGAGTTGATCGAGGCAGTATTGAAATCTCCAACTACAATTGTATTACTGTCAATGTCTTCTTTGAAATCTATTAGCAGTTGTTTTTTAAGTATTTTGCTGATCCCTCGGGTGCATATATATTTAGGAGTGTGATTTCTTCCTTATATACATATCCCTTAATTATTAAGAAGAGGCCTTCACTGTCCCTTCTGATCTTTTTCAGTCTGAACTCTGTTGTCAGATACTAGTATGGCCACCCTGGCCTCTTTTGGAGTTTTTCCTTGCAGAATTGTTTTCCAGCCTTTGACTTTGGGTCTTTGTTTGCTCCGATTGTTCAGATGCATTTCTTGTAGGCAGTAGCATGTTGGATTCAGTTTTTTAATTCATTTTGCCGCTCTGTCTCTTTTTAAAAAAATATTTTATTATACCACTGTTAGATATACAATTAAAAGATGTTCATGTTTGAATTTTGGTTCTAATGTTCCAATGTTTTTGGTTCTAATGCCAAAAACAGTAACAATAATGGATCTCTTTCCCAGCAAATGGAGACGTTACTGGTGCCCGCCCAAGCAAATCAATGATCAACGGAAGACAAGTGATACAAGTGATACAATGAGCTCATATTATTGATCTCTGTCATCTACTTGTTACTTAGTAATAGCTCAGGTACTAACTTGAGACAGACATGGGGCAGAACTACTACTGGCTCTCACTGTGCCCAGTCGCCTCCTGAGGTGCCCGGGAGGGATGGCAGGTTCTAGCCCTGGCCTGCCACCACAGCAGAGCCTCACAACAAGCCAGACGACCCCCCACTCCATGAGGACCTCCATTTTCCACATCCGGACTTCCCCCTCGTCAGAACTCCACCCAGCAGACCAGCCTATCACAGCCCGGCTCATCCGAGATCCACCTTGCTGCAGTCTTTTTTAATCCAGCCCAGGTATGCTGATCCAGAGACAGACATGGGGTAGAGCTGCTACTGGCTCTCACTGTGCCCAGCCGCTCATGAGGTGCCTGGGAGGGATGGCAGGTTCAAGCCCTGGCCCACCACCACAGCAGAGCCTCACAACAAGTCAGGCGACCCCCCACTCCATGAGGACCTCCATTTTCCACATCCGGACTTCCTCCTCGTCAGAACTCCACCCAGCAGACCAGCCTATCACAGCCTGGCTCGCGCATCTGCTTGCAGCTGTACAGTTCATCAATAAATGCTGGAGTTTGAGATGACTACAAGAGTATGCTACCCCACACGGCAGAGCCTGGCAAGCTACCCGTGTCGTATTTGATATGACAAATACCAGTAACAGTTATAGATCTCATTCCCATGACCTGATGGAATGGTTTGAGGCTCTTTATGTTCCTGGAGCAAGCAGGTGCCCTTGGGCTCTACTTGCATGAGACAGGTCATATGGAGATGTTACTGGTGCCTGCTCGAGCAAAACGGCGATGAACGGGAAGACAGTGAATGTTCCAACACCCATCCCTCCACCCCTGCCCATCTCCCATCACCAATGTCCCCACCTCCCTACCCCTTCCCCTAGCCTGCCTCCATGGAAGGTTATCTTCTTTTCTCTTTTTCTCTCTCTCCTTCTAACTTCCCTTTATTACACATTGTAGATTGTAATATATTCTGGAATATGATTGGTTCCACTAGTTTGATGTACCGAGTCCGGACCACGAAAATGGTGGCAATTATGGTGAGCGAGTCTCATCCAGCTGCTTCCGAGGCCTTACAGAGGTGATGGGCCCACTCCCAAAACCCATCTTGCCTCCTGGGAGCCTCATGGTCAGCTGAGCTAGGGGAGAGCCGGATGGCATCTCTCCCACGTGCGTCTGGAGTCTCTGCATCATGGCCAAGAGGCCCAAGGCAGTTTGTGGGCGGGGCCACCAAGCCTCTGAGATGGGTCGAGAGAGGAGAGTGGGGACCCAGGTCCATCTCCAGGAACAACTGGTGACTTCTGCCACCGAGAGCCACCTACCTGGGCTCGAACACAGCTGCTCTGGAGCTGGTCTTGATATCAGCATCTCTCTTACATGTGTTCTGATGAGCTGTGGGGTACAGACTGCGAAAATGGCGGTTATTATGGTGAGAGAGTCTCATCCAGTTGCTTCCAAGGCCCTACAGAGGTAATGGGCTAACACCCAAAACCCATCTTGCCTCCTGGGAGCCTCATGGTTGGCTGATCTAAAGGAGAGCCGGATGGCAGCTTTCCCCCCCATGCATCTGAGTCTCTGCATCATGGCCAAGAACCCCGAGGCAGTTCGTGGATAGGGCCATCAGGCCTCCGGGGACGGGTCAGAGAGGGAAAACAGACCCAGCTCCATCCCCAGGAATGCCCAGTGACTTCTGCCTCCAAGAGTCACCTACCTGGGCCTCGAACTTGGCTGCTCTGAGGTGGTCTTGAAATCAGCGTCTCTTGCACGGGTTCTGATGAGCTGTGGGGTCTGGACCATGATAATGGTGGCTATTATGGTGAGAGTCTCATCTGGCTGCTTCCGAGGCCCTACAGAGGTGATGGACCCACTCCCAATACCCATCATGCCTCATGAAAACCTCATGGTCATCTGAGTTAGGGGAGAGCCGGATGGCAGTTCTCCCCCTGTGCATCTGAGTCATCTTTCTATCTCTATTTCTGTCTCTATATTTTTCTCTTCTCCTACACCTTGTGACTTGCCTTAAGGTTTATGATGCAATTATCTATGTGTATATTCAGTAGTGATTTCTAATGTGACATTATAGTTCCTCATTCCCCATCAATCTCCCTCAGTTTTTTACAACTACAATGATCATTATGTTGTACAGATGTGAAAGATCCTGGGAAGGACCTGGTCCTAGTCTGCTTTGTTATCTAAGCCTCTTGCATGGCTGTGCACTGTTCTTCCTATGTCAGAACATCCCCCATCCAGGGCCCACAGGGCAGAGCCCTGGTGGTGTAGACAAGCCCCTCTCCTGTCTGTCACCTGCCAATGCAGCTGGGCACCACAGCCACTCCTGCAACACCTCAAGGGGCAGGTGGCCCTGCCACTCAGTGTCTCTTAATTGGTGCATTTAGACTGTTGATGTTGAAAGAGATTATTGTCATGGGATTTTGTGTCATCTTCTTGAATAAGGTTGGTGTGCTTTTGGGGTTTGTCCTTCAGTCTTTATTTTAAGTTGGTTTTGGGCCTATAAAGTTCCTGAGATGTTGCTTGTCCATGAAGTTTTGTCTCTTTCCTTCTTTGAATGCAAGTCTAGTCGGGTAAAGAATTCTTGGTGAGGCCTTCATTTCATTGAGTTTTTTTCATGATATCCCACCACTGTATCACGATATCCGCCCCCACTTGGGCTTGGAGCGTTTCCCGCTGAAAAGTCCACCGTGAATCTTAGGGATACTCCTTTGTATGTGATTTCCTTCTTTGATCTTGCTGCTTTCAGTATTTTATCTCTTATCTATGTTTTTTTCTCATTCTAACTAGGGTATTTTTTTTTTTTTGTTCTCTTATGTGTTTATTTTTTTTTAATTTTTTTATTTTTACAATTACAAAGATATACAATTAAAAAGTTCATATTTGGGTTTTGGTCATACAGTGTAGCAGCACCCATCCCGCCACCAGTGCCCATCTCCCACCACCAACGTCCCCGGTTCCCTCCCCCCCCCCCCCCCCAGCCCTCCTCCATGGCAGGTTCTTTATTTCTTTCCATTTCTCTATCTTTCTCTTTTCCTTCCTCTCCAGACTATGGATTACAGAACATACATTAAAGGGTTTTCATGTGTATCCTTTTGCCTCTATTTAATGCTCAGTTCTAGGTTGGCATTAGTACCCTCACAATTGTTAGCACACTGTTCCATTTTCTGTTTTACCTAGCCTCTGAAACCTACACGTTTGTGATAATTTCCACCTTTGACAGGACCTCCTGATCTATGTTTCACTTGACCTTGGATATTGGTATCATAATATGTACCTATATATTTATGTTATGCAGATAAATGCAGTCATTCTGTAACTGTCTCTCTCCTTCTGGCTAATTTCGCCTCAACATAATCTTCTCCATGTCCATCCATTTGTAGGCAAATTTTATAACTTCATTTTTCCTAACAGCTGCATAGTATTCCATTGTGTAGATGTACCAAAAGCTTTTTATCCAGTCATCTATTTTCGGGCACTCGGGTTGCTTCCAGATTCTGGCTATTGTGAATAATGCTGCTATGAACATAAAAGTAGGGATGGTGTTTCCGCTGCGTATTTTTGGTTTCCCAGAGTAGATTCCCAGGAGTGGTATGGCTGGGTCAAATGGGAGTTCAATTTCTAGTCTTTGGAGGAATGTCCATATTGTTTTCCAGAAAGGCTGTACCAGCCGGCATTCCCACCAACAATGGATGAGTGTCCCCCCTTTTCCCCACACCCACGCCAGCACTTGTTGTTCTTGTTCTTTTGAATATGTGCCAGTCTCTGTGCTAACTAGGGTATTATTTGGGTTTCTTTAAGCTGGCATCCTTCGGGCCTCCTGAATCTGGGATCAAGAATGCAGTCATTCTTTATCTGTCCTTTTCCTTTGACTAATTTCACTCAGCATTATAATCTCCATGTCCATCTATCTGCAGGTACATTTCATGACTTATTTTCTGACACCTGCATAGTATTTCATTGTGTAGATTTACAACAGTTTCTTTATCCAGTCTTCTGTTCTCGCGCCTTAGGTTGTTTCCAGATTCTGGCTATCATGAATAGAGCTGCGATAAATATAGATTTTTTAAGATATCTTCTATATCTAAAAAATTATAGTGCAGAGAGTGCTTCTGCTGTGCATTTTTGGGTCTCCAGGGTATATTCCCAGGAGTGATATTGCTGGGTCTAACGGGAGCTCAATATCTAGTTTTTGGAGGAATGTCCATATTGCTTTCCAAAAGGGTTGGACCAGTTGGCACTCCCAGCAACAGTGGATGAGAGTCCCTTTATCCCTGCATACACGCCAGCACTGGTTGTTCTTGCTCTTTTCAATGTGTCCCAGTCTCTACGGTGTGAGGTATCTTATTTTTGTTTTGATTTGCATCTCCCTAATGATTAATAATGAAGAGCACTTTTTCATATACCTTTGGCATTTCGAATTTCTTTTTCAAAGTTTTTGTTCATTTCTTCTCCCCATTTTTTGATAGGGTTGACTGTTTTCTTCTTGTAAAGTTCTATCAGCACCTAATATACATTAGATATTAACTGCTCATTAGTTGGGCTTTGGATGAATATTCTTCCCAGTCTGTAGATGTTTCTGTATTTTGGTCACTATTTCTTTTTGAGGTGTAGATGTTTTTCAGTTTAATATAATCCCACTTTTTCATTTTTGCTTCCATTTGCTTTGTCAGTGATGTTTTGTCTTTGAAGATGCCTTTAGCTTCGATGTCGTAGAGCATTTTTTCCTGTTTTCTTCAATGCACCTTATAGATTCATATCTGATGTTGAGATTTTTAATCCATTTTGATCTAACTTTTGTGCATGGTGTTATAAGGAGGTCTAAGATCTTTTTTTACATGTAGCTTCCCAGTTTTACCAGCACCATTTGTGAAGAGAATTTTTTTTGCCCCTCTTAATATTATAGAGTGTGTTTCAGGATATTCTATTCCACAGGTCTACAGATCTGTCTCTATACCAATACCATGACGTTCTAATTACGACTGCTTTTAGTAGAGTTTGAAGTTGGGAAGTGATACCTTCCATCTTTTCCCCCAAGGACTGCTTTTGCTATTAGTGGGGGTTTATTATTCTATACAAATTTTAGGATTGTTCAATTTCTTTAACGAATATCATGGCTATCTTTATAGGGACCGCATTGAATTTGTATAAATCTCTAGAGAGTATTACCATTTTGATAATGTTAATTCTCCCAATCCGTGAGCAGGGAATTTGTCTCGATTTCCTCAGGTCTTCTTTTTATTTCTTGAAGTAACATTTTGTAGTTTTCTTTGTAGAGATCCTTTACATTCTTGGTCAAACTGATTCCTAGGTATTTGATTTTCTGTGGCACAACTGTGAATGGGATCTTTTTCTTTTCCTCTCTCTTTCATTATTTGCATATAGGAAAGCCATTGACTTTGGGTATTGATTTTGACCCTGCCACTCTATTATAGGAATGTATTGTTTCTAGGAGCTTTTTGGTAGAGTTTAGGGTTCTCTAGGTATATCATGTCATCTGCAAATAGTGATGGTTTGACTTCTTCCTTGCCTATCTGGATGCCCTTAATCTTTTCTTCCCTGATTGCTATGGCAAGTACTTCCAGTACTATATTGAATAGAAGTGGTGACAGTAGGCAGCCTGTCTTGTCCCTGATCTTGGGGAAGGCTTTCAGTTTTTCCTCATTGAGAATGATGCTCACTGTGGGTTCATAGTAGGTGGCTTTGGCTATATTGAGGAAAGTTCCTTCAATTCCCATTTTCTGGAGGTTTTTTTTTTTATCATGAATGGGTGTTGGATCTTGTCAAATGCTTTCTCTGCAACTATTGATATGATCATATGGTTATCTTTCATCTTATTGATATAACGTATTATGTTGATTGACTTGCAGGTGTTGAGCCATCCTTGCATTCCCAGGATGAATCCTATATGGTCATGATGTACAATATTTTTTTTCGATGAGCCTTTGGATTCTATTTGCTAGTATTTTATTGAAGATCTTAGTATCTGTGTTCATCTGGGAGACTGGTCTTAGTTTTCCTTTTTTGTGACATCTCTGCTTTGGGTATCAGGGTGATATGTGCCTCATAGAAACTATTTGGGAGTGCTTCTGTTGTTTCAATTTCCTGGACCAGCTTGAAAAGGATTGGGAGTAGGTCCTCTTTAAAGATTTGATAAAATTCAATGGTGAATTTGTCTGGACCTGGGCTTGTGTTTGGGAAGACTTGATTACTGATTCCATCTCTCCTCAACTGTGATAGGTTTGTTGAGATATTTCAAATCTTATTGTAGCTGGGGAGGCTATAGGAATTCAGGAATTTGCCCATTTCTTCTAGGTTCTCTCTTTTTGTGGCATACAGACTCTCAAAAGTATTATCTCTGATTATCTTTTGAATTACTGTGGTTTCTGTTATGATGCCCCCTTTTCATTTCTGATTCTATTTGGTTCTCTCTTTCCCTTTCCTTGGGAGTCTTGCAAGTAGTTTGTCAACCTTGTTTATTTTTCAAAGAACCACTCTCGGTTCATTGATCTTCTGGATTGTTTTTTGGGATTCCGTCTCATTGATTTATGCTCTAAGTTTTATTATTTCTTCCTTTCTGCCTAGGTTGGACTCCTTTGCTAATTGCTTTCTAAATCTTAAGCTGTGAAGTCATACTTTTATTTTGGTCCTTTCTTCATTTCTGATGAATGCTTTTAGAGCTATGAACTTTCCTCTTAACACTGCTTTCGCTCTATTCCACAAGTTTTTATAGACTGTGTCTTCATTTTCATTTGTTTCCAGGAATCTTTGGATTTCCTCTTTGATTTCTTCTATGACCCATTAGTTGTTCAGCAGTGAGCTGTTCAGTTTCCAGGTGCTTGGCTGGACTTTTTGTGTGGTTAACTTCCATTTTCAGTGAATCATGGCCTGAAAAGATAGATGACACAATTTCTATCTTCTTGATTTTATGGAGGTATGTTTTGTGGCTCAGCATGTGATCAATCTTGGAGTATGTTCCATGTGCACTGGAGAAAAATGTGTATTTGGCTTTTTGGGAATGAAATGCCCTGTCTATATCTACTAGCCCTCTTTCTTCCATTTCTTCCTTTGGGCCAGCATTTCCTTGGTGAGTTTCAGTCTTGTTAATCTATCAAGAATTGATAGAGCAGTGCTGAAGTCTCCAACTACAATCGAGCATAGTTGTACCAGTTTTGGGACATGTGGTTGTTTCCTGATTCTGCCTATTGTGAATAGTGCTGCTATGAACATAGAAGTGCAGATGGTTTTCTGCTATGAGATTTTGGGCCCCAAGGGTAAATTCCCAGTGGTACTTGTGGATCAAAGGGAGAGATCTATTTCTAGTTTGTGGAGAAATGTCCATATAGTTTTTCAAAGGGGCTGGACCAGCCGACATTCCCACTAACAATGAATGAGAGTCCTTTTCTCCCTGCATCCAGGCCAGCACTGTTTGTTCTTTTCTTTTGAATGTGTGCCATTCTGTTGGTATGAGGTATCTCATTATTGTTTTGATTTGCATTTCCCTAATTACTGATGAGTATTTTGTCATGTGCCTTTGGCCACGCGAATTTCCTCTTTGTGAAAGTTGCTTTTCGGGGCGGGAGCGATAGCCCAGCAGGTAGGGTGTTTGCCTGGCACGCGCGCCGCCCATGCCGCCCGGGTTCGATCCCCGGCATCCCATATGGTCCCCTGAGCACCGCCAGGAGTAATTCCTGAGTGCAGAGCCAGGAGAAACCCCTGAGCATTGCCGGGTGTGACCCAAAAAGCAAAAAAAAAAAAAAAAAAAAGTTGCTGTTCATTCTCCCCATTTATTGATGGGGTTGCTTATTTTTCCTTGTAAAGGTTTACCAGTATTTTATATATCTTGGAAATTAACCCTTTATTAGATGGGCATTGGGTGCATATTCTTTCCCATTATGTAGACTGTTTTTGTATCTTGGTCACCCTTTCTTTTGAGGTGCAGCACCTTTTTAGTTTCATGAAGATTGTTCAAAGATGAACAAGTATGTTCATCTTTGCTTCCCACTTGCTTTGTCAGTGATGTTTCATCTTTGAAGATGACTTTAGGTTCAATGTCTGGAGGATTTTGCTTATGTTTTCCTCAATGTATTTTATGGACTCAGGTCTGATATTGAGGTCTTTAATCCATTTTGATCTGACTTGTGCATGGTGTTAGAGGTCTGAATTCATTTTTTCACACATAGTTGTCCAGTTTTTCCAGCACCACTCTCGAGGATTTCCTTGCTCCACTTCATGTTTTTTTTTTTTATTCAAGATCAAATGATCATATATTTCAGGATGTATGTCAGGATATTGAACTCTATTCCATTGGTCCACAGGTCGGTTTTTTACTCAATACCATGCAATTTGGATTACTACTGTTTTGTTTGAAGTTGGGGAAGGTGATGCCTACCATCTTCTTTTTCCCAAGGATTGCTTTAGCTATTCGTGGATTTTGTTTCATAACGAATTTCAGGAGTGTTTGGTCAATTTCTTTGCAGAATGTCATGGGTATCTTTATAGGGACTGCATCGAATCTTTATAATGCTTTAGGGAGTATTGTCATTTTAACAATATTGATTCTCCCAATCCATAAGCAGGGAATGTGTTTCCATTTCCTCGTGTCCTCTTTTATTTCTTAAAGCAGTTTTGTAGTTTTTTAAAAACAGCTTTATTAGTTGATTCCGAGGTACTTGATTTTCTGAGGCATAATTGTGAATGGTACTGTTTTTCTAATGTCGCTTTCTTCTCTTTCATTGTTTGCATATAGGAAAGCCCAGGACTTTTTGGTATTGATTTTGTAACCTGACACTATACTATACATAGCTATTGTTTCTAGTAGCTTTTTGGTAGAGTTTAGGGTTCTCTGTGTATAGTATCGTGCCATCCACAAATAGTGATAACTTGACTTCTTCTGGATGCTCTTAACGTCCTTTTTGTCCCAATTGTTATGGCAAACACTTCCAATACTATATAACTAAAAGTGGTGATAGTGGGCATCCTTGTCTTGTCCCTGATCTTAGAGGGAAGTCTCTTTTTTTTGGCCATTGAGAATAATGCTTACTGTGGGCTTGCGGTAAATGGCTTTGACTTTATTGAGGAAAGATCCTGTAATTTCCATTTTGTGTAGTTTTTTTTTAAATCATGAACAGGTGTTGGATCTTTTCAAATGCTTTCTCTGCATCTATAGATAAGAAGTATGATCTTTTAATTGATATATTGATTGACTTGCGAATGTTAAGCCATCCTTGCATTCCTGGGATGAATCCTACTTGGCCATGATGTATGATCTTTTGATGAGTCTTTAGATTCTGTCTGTATTTTGTTGAAGATCTTTGCATCTATTTTCATCAGGGATTTTGGTTTGTAATTATCTTTTTTTGGGTTATATCCCTATCTCTTGGGGTATCAGGGTAATAGGTGCCTCATAAACATGAAGCTTTTTTGAAGAACCTATTAAAAATTTTGGAGATTTTATTGAGTTATTTACATGACTGGCTGTAATTTTGCCATAATTTTATATTTTGTGCTAAAACAAACTGAATTTCTTGTTCAATTTTTATGAATTTTCTAAAAGGGACCTTGGGGACTGGTAAGATTAGTACAGAATTACGGTACCTGGCTTGCACATGGCAGTCCCAGTTCAATCCTTGGTATTTCGGTACCCCAGATGTTCATCAGTGATTCCAGAGCACAGAACTAGGAGGGGCCCTTAGGTGGACCCCACTGAGGGCCCATTATACCCATAATTTGACTATTATTTTCCTAATATTCTAGTACTACTTGCCAATTCTGACATCCCTGTATTCTCCCCTTATGCACATGGGTGTCTGCTCTCTTCCTTCTTCCATATTCAGTGTATTTCTTTTTGAAGAACAATCATAGTTTCCCACTTGTTCCATCTTTATTCTAGCCTTCTATGTGATTAAAGATATCCATGACTCACTTCTATCCTTTAGGTAACATTTTCCACCATTAGGCGAACCTCATACCCAGCCCCCATTGCATGAGAATGTGCCCTGAACACAGTACCACAATTTTTAACTGTTTTCTATAAGTGTGTACTTGAGAGATAAAATGCATTTGGTCTAACTGGTAGAGTTTTGAAGTACTACTGTACCATTTTCTGTCCTCATGCGAAAGCCCTTCTCTTGGAACCTGGCTATGAACAGGTATACTTCCTGCTCTAAGTACTGCTGTGTGCTCATGTGATTTCAACGTTGTCATTCTGGCCATTGCTGTCCTAATCACTGGGTGACAGAATCCCTCATTAATGCAGTAAGTTTGTAGCGTGCTTCAGATATGAGATGACTTCCTTCCCCCACCTCCTCAGTATTTTGCTTCAGTTTTATAAAAATTAGCTCTAATAGCGTGGTACTGGAATAAAAACAGACCGGTGGACCTATGGAATAGAGTTGAGTATCCTGACACCCACCCTCAAAGACATGATCAGTTAATCTTTGATAAAGGTGCAAAGAGTCCAAACTGGAGTAAGGAAAGCCTCTTCAACAAGTGGTGCTGGGAAAACTGGACAGCTACATGTAAAAAAATGAATTTGGACCTGTGTCTAACACCTTGCACAAAAAATCAGTTCAAAATGGATTAAAGATCTCAATGTCAGACCTGAATCCATAAAGTATGTTGAAGAAAATATAGGAAAAACCCTCCACGACATCGATGCTAAAGACATCTTCAAAGGTGAAGCACCATTAGCAAAGCAACTAGAAGAAAATATAAATATATGGGACTACATGAAACTGAAGAGCTTCTGCACCTCGAAAAGAAACAGTGACCAAGATAGAAAGACAGTCGACGGAATGGGAAAAGAATATTCACCCAATACCCATCTGATAAGGGGTTAATATCCAGGATATATCAGGCACTGGTACAGCTATATAAGAAAAAACAGCCAACCCCATTAGAAAATGGGGAGAGGAGATGAACAGAAACTTTGACAAGGAAGAAATCCGAATGGCCAAAAGGCATATGAAAAAATGCTCATCATCACTAATCATCAGAGAGATGCAAATCAAAACAACAATGAGATATCACCTCACACCACAGAGAATGGCCCATATCCAAAAGGGTAAAAGCAACAAGTGCTGGCGTGGATGTGGGGAAAAGGGGACTCTCATACACTGTTGGTGGGAATGTCGACTTGTACAACCTTTTTGGAAAACAATATGGACATTCCTCCAAAGACTAGAAATTGAGCTCCCCCTTTGACCCAGCCATACCGCTCCTGGGAATATACCCTGGAAAGCCAAAAACACAGCGGAAACACAATCCGCACTTTTATTTTCATAGCAGCACTGTTCACAATAGCCAAAACCTGGAAACAACCAGTATGCCCGAGAACTGATGACTGGATAAAGAAACTGTGGTACATCTACACGATGGAATACTATGCAGCTGTCAGAAAAAATGAAGTTATGAAATTTTGCTATAAATGGATGGATATGGAAAGAATCATGTTGAGTGAAATTAGTCAGAAGGAAAGGGAGAGACATAGAATGACTGCATTTATTTGCATGGCATAAATATACTAGGTGATCTTACCAAAAGTGGAAATTACCACAAGCGGGTGGGAGTCAGAGGTTGGTTTAGATAGAGAAAGGAACATGAGTGAATAAATGTCTAAAGTTCTGATGCTAACATAGAACTGAGCATTAAGGACAGACAAAAAATGCAAATGATGGCTTCTAAGTGTACGTAGTGCAACCCACAATGTGTGGGAGAAGGAGGAGAGAGAGAGGGAGAGGAGAGGAGATAAAGAACCTGCCATTTAGGCGGGATGTGGGGGGGGGGAATTGGGGACATTGGTGGTGGGAAATGGGCACTGGTGGAGGCGGGGTTCTGGAACACTGTGTGACCGAAACCCCCAAGTGTGAACAACGTTGCAATTGTATATCTCACGGTGGTATAATAAAATGTTTAAAAAAAAAAAAAAAATCCTTTACCACATAAAAAAAAAAAAAAAAAAAAAAAAAAATTAGCTCTAATAATTTTAGTGGCCACATAAGAGCCTGGTCACTCTATGAATTGATTACAAAGACCACAATGAAGTAAAAGATGGCAATGTATTTCAGGACTGAAACACTTTCCCTCCCTCAGGGCCATGTGGTGTCAGGGCCTATTCCTGGTCCTGTGCTTGGGGATAGGGAGGATCTCTCTGATAGATGTTTGAGGGACCACAATGCAGGAAATCAACCCCGCTGCCCAATGAACCATTTCTCTAGCCTGCCTTGGAACTTCTGATTCCTTACAAAAAAGTAACCCTATATAGCTTGAATTTACCATTTGGAAATACAAAAGTAGTTGAAAAGTTGCCATCCTTTTTTGTTTATAAAAATAGCTGATATGTGGTAACCATTAGTGGTCCAGGCTTCAGTTACTAGGAACCTAGAAAATTTCAGACCCTCTACATTGAAGAAAAGCACCAAGATACTAACAATTTATCAAAACAAAACAAAACAAAACAAAAACAAAACCAAAAAGCCAAATACTAACAAGACTATAAGGCTTACAAAAAAGTGAGAAGAGTCTATGCAAACAGACTAGTTATCAGGAATGTAGGTTTATTTTATTAAAAAAAAAAAAAAAAAACAAAACCCACAAAGATTTGCCCCATCCCAAGTGCACTCTGTAGTCTTGAAAGTAGCAATCACAAGGCACACGTGTAGGAAATACCTCAAGTAAAATAGAAACCAAACGTTAAAAAATTTTACAAAAGATGTTAAAGACCACTTGTTAATATCAGATTATAAAATAACGTAATTTCTTTATTTTTTAAAGTTTTATTCCTTTACCTTTAATAAGGAAAAATGGTGTGACATATCTACAATCTTATGGCACAAATCACGTATTTCACACCTAACTGGGTCTGCTAACAAAAAATGAGATAGTTAAAGCACAGCTGAAAAATACTCTGCTTCATTCTTTCACATCTTTTTTATATATTTGGATTTTATAAGCTGAAAGGAAAAAAGTGTGTCATTTTATTTAGAAAAAGTCTATATATGCATATTTAGAGATACACACAGATATATATATACACACATACACATATATGAATTTATATATATATATATGTCCTTTGTTAAAACCACTATCCAAAATAGGCATACATTCAAGATGTTCTAAAATATCACAGACATGGTTATATTTTAAGATCATCATACCATAACCCTCTTCCTGAAACAAGTTAGAAGCCAATACATAATAAATGTAATGGTCAATTATATTAAAATAAAATAGCATTTGATTTAAATTATTGCTCATTTAGGAAGCACATGACTAGTCTCTAGTTAGGGATGCTAAGATCAGCTGTTAGAAACAGTACAACAGCAATATTCAGAGTATAAAAAATCTTATATTATAGAATTCAAATTTTGTAACAATCACACAAAAAGTATTTAGCAGTTGAGCTTCACATGATAAAAATGGAAAAGTATGTGACTAAAGTGACTGAATTAGACCTTCAGAATATTTGGAATGTATATATTTTCCACTGTCCAAGTGTTCCTCTTAACTTTGATGTTGCAAAAACATTTTCCTATGAAATCCTAAGGGTTTCTTGAGCACCTTTATCATTAGGCAAAAAACCAAAGTTCCATTGTTAAACAACATCATCCCTCAATATAAAACATTAGTATAATGAAACATTCAAATAGTACTAAATAGCACAATTTTAAATTCTGGTTTTCTGCACGCATCAGTTTTTTTTCTTCAAGAATTCAGTTCCTGGGCCTTCAGGTCCGTTTTCTTCTTGAATATGCCCAGTCTTCTAGGTCCTGAGGAATCCAAATTCCTGCCTCTGTGGCCGCCACTAGACTCTCACAGGTCCTTTCAAGGTTACTCCACGGCAACACTGAGGTGAGTCTGTGGGTCGCCTGGGATGGCCACCAGCCTGAGACATCACTAAAGCAGCACTGCCTGGGCCACCTCCTTGATGGTGGCAGCAGCCATCTCCAGCTCCTCCTCGGTCTGCTCCACTGTGACTACAACTCTAATGCTGAGAAGCACAAAGGACACAGAAGTCACTGGCCTGTCACACTCCTGCCTGTCCAGCCCTTGCAGAGTATGGCTGCTGGACCACCTGTTCTTTCTACTTTGTGGCAAGGGCCTGAAGTGGACTCTGCAGCTTCTGGCCTGGACTGCTTAAGTGTAATCTAGTGAGAATGAGCAGGCAGTGGCCTGTCCAGGGAGCCTGGGCCACACCGTCACCTAAAGAATCTGCTGTGACAGGCCGTATACCATGCCTTTATGGTATCTGTGCACTGTCTGAACGAATATAGCCTACTGAAGCCAAAAGGATTAGCTTGGAGCTGGCTAGAGCTTGAGGGGCTGAGTGCAGGCTTCATGCACTGGAGAAGGTCTAGTGTCTGTCGCACGGACTTTCCTGAGCACCACCAGGAGCCACTCTTAAACCCGGGGCACTGCTGAGTGTGGCTGACAAACCAGAAACCAAGCCTGATGGCATTTCCTCACCACCTTATATCTGCTCTGTCCAAGACATGTGCTTATGGAGCCTAGTCCTGCAGTAGGCTGGTAGGATGACAGTGAGAAATGAGAGGGGAGATGGGGCAGGAGGAGCCAGCCTGGCATGCCAGTCCATACCACACCAACTCACTGCTCACCCCAGGGGTCTTCTCAGCACCCTCCTACGTGGGCCCTGTACTCCATGTAGAGAAACACTGCAGACAAGGGGGCCTGGCAGTTCAACCTGTGGATTCCAGGTTTGCCAACACTGTGTTCAGGACACATGATCTTTACTCTGTGACAGCCTTTTAAGAGACAGTCAAACCAGTATGTTTCCTATGGAACCCCGGCAGGAGAGATCACAGTGAAGCCCTGTTTGAATGCCACCAACCTGGGGCGGGAGGCACTTCTCTTCTTTCTCCAAGTAGCGGCGCCTGCGTCAGGGGCGAGGCTTCTGTTCATGCACTGTGTGAAGAAATGAAACATGTCGGCAAGTGCGCTGGGGACCATGCAGTTTCTCTGTTCCTTGTCATCACAGCTGAAGACATAATGGCAACACCACAGGCAACACTCCCACAGTTGAGTGCGGTGTCATCAGCCCTAGGACAAGCTCTGAGATGGAAACCTGACTCTACATGAACACCAGAAACCGCTATCGTCATGCAAAAAAAGCAGTTAGGGTACTGGGGAACACTGTGACAAAGCCCTGTGTGCCAACCAAGAGCTGGACCTAGGAGCTATGCCTCTAAGACCCATTTCAGAGAGAATTCACATGTTCCATATATTAACAATGCTTTGGACTCCCACGTATGACAACTGGGTGGGCCCAGGGCCACCCGTATCTCACAGCTCAATTATGCAAGAAACAACAGTAAGCATTCAAAAAAAAAAATCCACAACCACAACTACTCCTCAAATAAAGAGAGTCTAACAAATCAAGAGACTAGGTTATAAGTTTCTTTTTGGGGGTGGGGGTGGAGATTGATCAAAATTTCACTCAACTCTATACTTCGATTATTTTCTTAAATGTAAAATACTTTGTTTAGGAAACATTAAGGAGAGAAGAGAAAGGAGAGTGACAGAGGGAGGGGAAGACAGAAAGCCCTGTAAAGTAACCTAAAAGAGCACGGCTAGGGGGTGTGGGCTAGCCTACAGTAAAAAGTAGTACTTAATTTTGGCCTAGCTTCTAATTTTGAAAGTGTTAAATTTTTAAAGTGTTGAATTTTGAAAGTGTTAAAGTAACCACAGGACATGCAAAGATACAGTACAGTGGGCAGGTGTTTGCCTGGCACTTGGTCAACCCAGGTTTGAGCCCCAGGATCCCCTGCCAAAGGCGTGACAGAGAACTCTCAAGATGGGCTCTGGGGAAACATGCAGCAGTGTCAAGGGTTGGCAGTCTGTACCCTGGACAGGAGGTGGCCAGGTCAGCAAACCATGTGGCTGTGACTCAGGCTAATGAGCTTCCTCACTGTTCCCTGTGCTGGCACCACATCTGGTGAGGAGCCAGTTACAGGGACACTTTGTTCATGGTTTTTCTCCCGCTGTCCTTCCTTCCTATGGTTTCCATTAAAGGAATGCACTGAGGTCAGTCAGCAGGAAGCGGGATTCTAAATAGATTGAGCCACCACCAGCCCTCAATGCTGGGATTTCAGATGCTCTTCCTAGAGCCACCTCGGTTCCCTCACGGCTGGGCAAGATCACTGGGCAGGTGTGCTGGACAGTAAGGCAGGCGGAGTGGCCCCCAGCACCTGCTGGGCACTCACCTGACTGACGATCTCCTGCAGAAGTTGGACATCCTTCTCCCGTGACCCAGAGCTCTCCTGCAGCTGCAGGTGAAATGCAGGCGAGAACGACTCCCCCACCACCTTCAGTCCGGAAACTCTGCAGAAGTGAAGCACAACGCAGGTGGGTCCATGGATGGCCACAGGGCTTTTGCGCCTTCCCCCCCCACATCACAGGTTGGCTGTGATTTCAATTTGAACAAAAGGAAGGCACTGTGACTTCAGGCAGTGCCCAGCACCTGGAAAGCCACTGGTACACTGTGTGTGCGCGCCGTGTATCTTGGGAAACACCCAAGGGCTCATATTTCACAGAACACGTGGTTCCCCAGTGTCCCACCAAGAGGGTTGTCAGCCCTGTTCTCTTGCCTCCCTGCAAGTCCTCTGCTCCCTCCTGCCTTCTACTGTGAATGATCCACACGCCCAGGGTCAGGTCCTAGGAGGGGCTCCTCTGGCACTGTGTTATTAAGATCTGTGCTCAGGCATCAGGCAGACAATGTCACAGTGCCACGCCTGGCACCCATGCGGCATACCTTCCCACATTCTTCCCTGCATTTCTGACATAATAAAAAAAAAATTTTTTAGGGGCTGGAGATTGCCTGTGACCAACCCAAGTTCAATCCCCAGCACCCCATGTGGTCTCCTGAATCCTTTTAGGAGTGATCCCTGAGCACAGAGCCAGGAGGAAGGCCTGAGCACAGCTGGGTGTGGTACAAAAACAAGTTACAATTCTTATTTAGGATCGATAAAGTATGTTTAGATTGAAGTTTCCTTCTTACATGAATGTTTTTAAAAAATATATCACCTGTTTAAGTGTATTAAAAGGAAGCGAATTGACCATTAAAGGTTATACATGTTGTATTTTACTCAGATTACAATTAGAGTAATTATGAATTAGTTCATCATTCTTTTTAATTTTTTAATTTATTTACATGTATGTTTAATAAAAATTACTTGAATTATTTTTCTATGTAATTACAATTACTATGTTTTTCCTTTCATAGGTATATGAAGATTATTTTGTGGAGGGTGAAATCATGTATTTCCAAATGATCATTATGAGATGGTAGGAGCACTATTAGTCATATCATTTACTTAGGTTTATTTAAAATCCAGTTACAGAGGCTAGGGAGAAAGTTCAGTGGGTAGGGCACTTGATCCCTGATACCCCACCAGGAGTGATCCCTGAGAGCAGAGCATGGCTAGGGGTGTGGGCTAGCCTACAGTAAAAAGTAGTACTTAATTTTGGCCTAGCTTCTAAAAAGTGGTTCACAACTGAGGGCCCTGAGGATCTTTGAAGGAGGTCACAGATGAAAACTGCAAAAATAGGGGCAAAGAAACAAGGCTAGAGGGTAGGATGAGGGGTGCAGAGTGGCGCAGGAGAAGGTCAGAAGGGGCCATGGTCTGAAAAAGGGAACTTCTCCTACAGCATTAATGACTGGTGCCTATTTGAAATCAGGCTACATATTTCAGGCTGCTTTTGTTTACTTTGTTTCACCTACAAAAAGTTGCTTCTCCTTAGAATGGCAAAACTATAAAGAGCACTTATTGGTGTTTGATCTTTGAACAAATTCCAACTATTCTGTGCGCTACTTAAATACGTCAGGTGCCAAAAGCAACTCTCACCTTCAGTCTTCCACAAATTAGTAATGCTTGTCTTTCTTTAAGACATGCAAAGTTCTCCTGTAAAAACAGGCTGCAAGGCCCAAGAGTGATAGTGGGGAGGGAGCCTGCCTTGCATCTGGGAGGGACCTGGGTTGAATCCTCGGGACCCAATACGGTCCTCTAAGTCCACCAGGGGTGACCCCTGAGCGCAGAGCCAGGAGTAAGCCCTGAGCATTGCCCAGTGTGGCTCCAAATCCAAAGCAAAACAAAGCAAATCAAACCAGACAAAACAGGTTGCAGATAGGAATCATGAAATCTTTGTATCTAGACTTCTGGAACATGGGGAAACTTCCAGTTCTTTTACTAATAAAGAAATCAAGCCACATGTCTTCAAAACCCATCAGCAGCCCAGAGGTGATTCAGCAGCTGAAAATAGGCCTTGCCAAGGCCTAAGTCTGAAACCTGATACCCACAGACAAACAAAAAACAGTAAAACGAAATAAAAACATCCATTACCTAGGTGAATTTTTAAAGTGTTAAAGCTACACACTTTTCAGGTCATGTTGTCTCAGGAGTGTCTCTAAGCTGTAGAAAGCGTCTACAGCCCAACCAAGGCTGTATTCTGGTGAGACAGGCCCATTTCACAGGCTGGCTGGGAGAAAGAAGAAAACCAAATGATGTCCCACCCCACCCCGTGCTGTCTGGATGCTGGCCGTCAGATGCAAGTTTAAAGAGAAACCAAATGTACACACAATCAGAACTAAAATTTAGAAACTGAGAATCTGTAAGTTTTCAGAGACACTTTATTTCAGAAAGGAAAAAAATGTGGAAAGTCTGTAAGTATGCTTATTACAATGCTTGCTGTCTGTCCAAAATATCCAAATGAGCAAACAGCAAGCACTGGGTAGGATACCGGGGGCGGAGCAATCAGTAATTCAGACATAGTTGCTGCCAAATGTTTATAGCATGGGAGAGACTGGGAGAAAATACCCGCTAGTGCTGGGGACTCCTCAAGTCTCAGCAAGAAGCCAAACTAGCAAAGGCTGCTGACCCCTTTCCCAAAACCAATCTCAGACAGGAGTCACACAAAAAACTTAGAGCTACACAATGAGAACATTATCATTAAAATGCTAGCTTTTAAGTTATTTATTGAATAAGAAATAAAACTGGCATAAAAGAAAAAACACAATTCAATGAAAAAAGTAGAAGTAGGAAAATAGGACAAAATCAATGAAAGAAAAAAATGGATTAAAAATAAACAAGAAAATAGGAACAAGATCGATAGCACAGTGGGTAGGGGCGTTTGCCTGGCAGGTACTGGAACTTGGTTCGGTCCCCTGAGCACCACTGGACTAATTCCTGAGTGCAGAGCCAGGAGTAATCCCTGAGCATTGCTAGGTATGGCCCTAAAGGCCAAAAAATTTAAAAAAAGATTATGCCAAGTATAAAGTAGAAAAGAAAGAAACAGACCATCCATAAGAGATAATCACAGAAAGTCCCAGCCCAGATAATCGTACTGGAGAATCATTATTCCTGCCAAAGGAAGATCTGTGTCTGGACTGACACAGCAGCTCCACAAAGCAGGAAAACTGGGAGTTCTCAGGTAACAGCACCATGCAGGGTGGTCAACTACAAGTGGGGTGTGAGAAGGCGGTCAGGGGTTTAGAGGAAATGATGGAGGAGAAAGGGGAGGACTAGACATGGTTAGTCAGAATGAAGAGCACCTGAAGCTGGTGCTGATGATTTAGGGAATGCTTAATATATGGGCTAAGGCAGTGTATTAATATTTCAGAAACCAAGTACTAGAACTAGTACAATAATATCTACCATAAATCATGCAAGAACTTCTGTACGCGTCATGTAGACACACCCAGAACTTTATTTTTGCCTTCAGGTGACCTGAAACAGCTGTGATCTATTAGTGTTTCTCAGTATCTTTTATCTGGTTATAAATTATTTTGTTTCCAGAACAGGCATTTGAGATAGAATCTTCATGACCAAAGGCAACTAACCTCAGGAAAGGCAAAGAAACAAGCAAACCCCATAAATAAATAAATAAATAAATAAACAAACAAATAAATAAATAAACCCAGCCACGCAGTAGGTTGTGTGCCATCCTTTCTTCCAAGGCCTGAAGAGGGCAGCACCCCTACCATTCCCTCAGTTCTTTCAGAAGCTCTACAGTGCAGCTGAATAAGGCAGTTTTAATGTCCTGTATTGATTTTAAACCAATCAATCCTCTGAAGTATTGTGAAGAGTATGAACCTGGATCACCTAATTACACCAAATATGATCCTTAGTATTTCATATACCTTTCTTATATATCCGTTTGTTTAGGGCATGTAATTCTTCCATATTCACCATAGGAGCAGCATGCTGGGCTATTTGTTTTTTCAATCTTTATATCTTCTGCACTGAGAGATTATTTTATTCAAGAGCTCAGTTCACTTTCAGATGTCGTAATTCTTTTTTTTTTTTTTTTTGCTTTTTTGGGTCACACCCGGCAATACTCAGGGGTTACTCCTGGCTCTGCACTCAGGAACCACTCCTGCGGTGCCTCGGGGACCATATGGGATGCTAGGGATCGAACCCGGGCGGCATGGGCCGGCCGTGGGCAAGAGCAAATGCCCTACCCGCTGGACTATCGCTCCGGCCCCAGATGTTCGTAATTCTTTCAAATAACAGAATGGGTGCATTGCTTCTAATTAGTCTGAGTTTTTTCGTGTGTTTTACAGATCCACTCAAATCAACTCTAATCAATTCTCACTGAAACCACAGAGATGACATGACTTTTTAGCAGCTGTTAAATGTGGTAGGTAGATAAGTAGCGAGTGGTTGAAAATATATAAAACTTACCCTGCAAAGCTTTATGAATTTGTTTGCATTTTTCTTTCAACAATGCAAATATACCTGAATAATTAAAAAAAAGTTGTTGAATACAGAAGATAAGACAATACAATCTCAAAGCACTCTGAAGATCTAGCTTTTGTTCCTAAATAGATGCTGCAAATCCTTCCACATACTAAGGACAAGAACTGAATGATGTAGCTCAGAGAGGCCGCACTTTCATCGCTGGCAGCTTGCTACTCCACTTTCAGTAAAACCGGCCAGAGGTTTTCCACAATAAAATGTCTTTTCTATCAAGAGTTTATAAACAACTGAAAATTAAAGAGAACAAATATGTTACTTACTCCTCAGCCCAAAGCAATTTGGTAAAAAAAAAAAACAAAAAACAAAAAAACCGACACTGTTGTGGTGCAGTATTTATGATTTTTTCTTTTCTGAGAGAGTCTAAAATTTCTGAGCAAGAAGAGGCACGCCAAGTCATCTGCCCAGAAAGCCTAAAAGTCTACAAAAAATCTCTTCCCATGTCATTAAAACAAGTGCTGAAAATTTTGACACAGGGGCTAGACAGACAGTACAGGGGTGTCTACCCTGCATGCACCCTGAACACGGCCAGGTGTGGCTAGCACTCAAGCCTCTGTCAAAAAAAAAAACAGAAGGGGGAAGAAAATTTTAAAGTATCAGGGGAGACCACTACTTTTCCATTTGTTTCAAAATTGGTGAAGAGATGGCATGTCATCCAAAAGCCACATTCTAAATTTAGTTAGCTGTGTTAGCTGAGTAAGACCTTTACTGGCAAGACAGGTGTGACCTCAGAACCAATGATAAGTCAAAGCCTATTCGGGGAAAGTAGTTCTATCCGAAACCAGCATCACTTACACCAGCTTCTTTGACAACGCCATGGAACAAATGAACAGCAGATCTACAAGGAGGAAGTGGCTGAGCCCAGGGCTCACCCCCTCCTGCTATCTCCTGGTATCTTTTGCCCACAAGGGCAACCATCACTCTAACCTTGAAAAACAAGCTCTAAATCATATTCTTTTTTTTTTTTTTTTTTCTTTTTTGGGTCACACACCGGCAATGCTCAGGGTTTCTCCTGGCTCTAAACTCAGGAATTAATCCTGGCGGTGCCTCGGAGGACCATATGGTATGCCGGGATCGTGAACCTCAGGGCCAGCATGGGGCGGCCCGGGCAAGGCAAGCGCCCCTACCCACTGGACTATCTTTCTGGCCCCTAAATCACAATCTTGAGGCAGCGAAGTTCTTGCCTCTCTCCCTAGAAATGAAGGGCAACAGAATCCAGAACCAGTTCTAGCTTATACGCCCTTAGAGTACCCTCCCCTCACCCTGAGACAG
>JAJIBD010030375.1:0-11993 GCA_021461705.1 Cryptotis parvus
ATCTGATAAGGGAGTTAATATCAGGATATATCAGGCACTGGTGTTGCAGCTATATGAAAAAGCAAGCCCGAAAACCATTTAGAAAATGGGAGAGGAGACAGAAACTTTGACGAGAAAGAAATCAGAATAAGCCAAGAGGCATATGAAAAATGTCATCATCTATAAATAATGAGAGATGCAAATCAAAACAACAATAGAGATATCACCTCACACCACAGAGAATGCCCCATATATCAAGGGTAAAAGCAACAAGTGCTACAGGCGTGGATGTAGGAAAAGGGACTCTCATACCACATGTTGGTGAGAATGTAAACATGTACAACCTTTTTGGAACTAATATGGACATTCCTCAAAGGCTAAAAATTAGGCTCCCTTTGACCCAAATAAAGCTCACAAGATATATATGGAAGCCAAACGCTGGCGGAAACTTCAATCATACTTTTATTTTCACTTATGACACTGTTCACCGTAGCAAGAGCACCAGAGAGCAGCCAGTATACCGAGGCTGATGACTGGATAAAAGAAACTGTGGTAAATCTCCACGATGGAATACTATGCAGCTGTCAGAAAAAATGAAGTTATGAAATTTTGACTATAAATGGATGAATATGGAAAGAATCATGTTGAGTGAGAAGAGTGAGTCAGAAGGAAAGAGGAGGAGCCATGGGAATGACTACACATTTATTTGCATGGCATAAAATATACTAGGTGATCTTACCAAAGAAGTGGAAATTACCCTAGCGGGTGGGAGTCAGAGATTGGGTAGGATTGAAAGGAACATGAGTGAATAAATGTCTAAAGTTCTGATGCTAAGCAGAACTGAGCCGTAAGGACAGAAAAAAAATGCAAATGAGTGAGCACTAAGAGTGCGTGAGTGCAGCCCACGTGTGTCTAGGAGAAGGAAGGAGAGAGAGGGAGAGAGGAGAGGAGAGATAAAGAACCTGCCACCCAGGCGGGATGTAAAGCAAGGGGTGGGGACATGGGTGGTGGTGAATGGGGCACTGGTGAGGGGCGGGGTGCTGGAACACTTGTGACCGGAACCCCAAGGTATGAACCTCATAGACACGGTGTATATATCACGGTGGTATAATAAATCATTTAAAAAAAAAATCCTTTACCACACCCTAAAAAAAAAAAAAAAAAAAAAATTAGCTCTAATAATTTTAGTAGCCCATAAGAGCCTAGTACCTCTATAGATTGATTACCAAGACCACAATGAAGTAAAGAGATGGCAAAATGCTATTTCAGGACTAAACACTTTTTTTTTTTTTTTCCACCCTCAGGGCCAGCATGGTGTCAGGGCTTCCTGGTCCTGTGCTTGGGATAGGAGGATCTCTCTAGATGTTTGAGGACCACAATGCACAGGAAATCAACCCGCTGCCCAATGAACCATTTCTCTATGGAACTGATTCCTTACAAAAAAATAACCCTATATAGCTTAGATTCCACCATTTGGAAATAGAAAGTAGTTGAAAAGTTGCCATCCTTTTTGTTTTATAAAATAGCTGATATGTGGTAACCATTAGTGGTCCAGGCTTCAGTTACTAGGAACCCTAGAAAATTTCAGACCCTCTACATTGAAAAGCACCAAGATACTAACAATTTTATCAAAAACAAAAACAAAACAAAACAAAACAAAACCACAAGAAGCCAAATGCCTAACAAGACTATAAATTTTACAAAAGTGAGAAAGAGTCTATGCAAAACAGACTAGTTATCAGGAATGTAGGTTTATTTTGTACAAAAAGAAAAACGACAAAACCCACAAAGATTTGCCCCATCCCAAGCGTGCACTCTGTAGTCATAAAAAGTAGCAATCTGAGGAGGCGCGTGTAGGAAGCCTCAAGTAAAGTAAAACCAAAAACGTTAAAAAATTTTTACAAAAGATGTTAAAGACCACTTGTTAATATCAGATTATAAAATAGCGTAATTTCTTTATTTTTAAGTTTTATTTCTTTACCTTCATAAGGAAAAATGAATTGTGACATATCTACAATCTTTTGTAACAAATCACGTGTTCCACACCCTAACTAAGATGCTAACAAAAGAAATGAGATAGTTAAAGCACAGCCCCAAAAATATATACTGCTTCATTCTTTCATCTTTTTTTTATATATTTTGGTTTCATAGAAGCTGAGAAAAAGGAGGAAAAAGTGTGTCATTTTATTTAGAAAAGGCTATATATATGCATATTTAGAGATACACACAGATATATATATACACACATACACATATATGAATTATATATATATATATGTCCTTTATTAAAACCACTATCCAAAATAGGCGCCACATTCAAGATGTTCTAAAATATCACGAACGTGGCAGTTTATATTTTAAGATCTCATGCTGCTAACCTCTTCCTAGAACAAGTTAGAAGCCAATACATAATAAATGTAATGGTCAATTATATTAAAATAAAATAGTGATTTAAATTATTGCTTGTTTAGGAAGCACATGACTAGTCTCTAGTTAGGGATGCTAAGATCAGCTGTTAGAAACAGTACAACAACTTAATATTCAGAGTATAAAATAACTATATTATAAATTCAAATTTTTGTAACAATCCCACAAAAGTATTTAGCAGTTGAGCTTACATGATAAAATGGAAAAGTATGTGACTAAAGTGACTGAATTAGACCTTCAGAATATTTGGAATGTATATATTTTACCTGTCCAAAGTGTTCCTCTTAACTTTGATGTTGCAAAAACATTTTCCTATGAAATCCTAGGGGTTTCTTGAGCACCTTTATCAAATGGGCAAAAAACCAAAGTTCCATTTGTTAAACAACATCATCCGTATAAAACATTAGTATATTAAGAGCATTCAAATAGATCTAAATAGCACAATTTTAAATTCTGGTTTTTCTGGCGCATCAGTTTTTTTCTTCAAGAATTCAGTTCCTGAGCCCTTTGGTCAGTTTTCTTCTTGAATATGCCCAGTCTTCTAGGTCTGAGGAATCAAATTCCTGCCTCTGTGGCTTGCCACTAGACTCTCACAGGTCCTTTCTGAGACACTCCGCGGCAGCACTGAGGTGGAGTCTGGGTGCCTGGGATAAGCCACCAGCCTGAGACATCCACTAAAACTAGCACTGCCTGGGCCACCTCCTTGATGGTGGCAGCAGCCATCTCCAGCTACTCCTCGGTCTCTGCTCCCTGTGGCTACAACTCTAATGCTGAGGAGCACAAGGACACAGAAGTCACTGGCCTGTCACACTCCTGCCTGTCCAGCCCTTGCAGGTAGTATGGCTGCTGGACCACCTGACCTTTCTACTTTGTGTAAAGGGCCTGAAGTGGACTCCATTCTGGCCTGGACTGCTTAAGTGTAATCTAGTGATGAGAATGAGCAGGCAGTGAGAGCGCGCATCCCAGGAGCCTGGTTAGTCACCTAAAGAATCTGCCTTGTGACAGGCCATTATACCATGCCTTTATGGTATCTGTGCACTATCTGAGCGAATATAGCCTACTGAAGCCAAAGGATTAGCTTGGAGCTGGCTAGGCTTGAGGGCTGAGTGCAGGCTTCTGCATGTGCACTGGAGAAGGTCTAGTGTCTATGCTTTTGGTTTTTCCTGAGCACCACCAGATCCACTCTTAAACCCAGGCACTGCGCTAGGCTGACAAACCAGAAACCAAGCCTGATGGCATTTCCTCACCACCTTATATCTGCTCTGTCCAAGACATGTACTTATGGAGCCTAGTCACTGTGGTAGGATGACAGTGAAATGAGAGGGGAGATACAGGAGCAGGAGAGCCAGCCTGGCAGCCAGTCCATACCACACCAACTCACTGCTCACCCCAGGGTCTTCTCAGCACCCTCCTAAATGGGCCCTGTACCCATGTAGAAACACCTACACCAGACAAAGGGCCTGGCAGTTCAACCTGTGGATTCCAGGTTTGCCAACACTGTGTTCAGGACACATGATCTTTACTCTGTGACAGCCTTTTAGAGACAGTCAAACCAGTATGTTTCCTATGGAACCCGGCGAGGAGAGATCACAGTGAAGCCCTGTTTGAATGCCACCAACCTGGGGCGGGAGGCGCCTCTTCTTTCTCTCTCCAAGTAAGCGCGCCTCGTCAGGCGAGGCTGTTCATGCACTGTGAAGAAATGAAACATGTGGTAATGAAACCAAGAAATGCGCTGGGGTTTCTCTGTTCCTTGTCATCACAGCTGAAGACATAATGCCTTACCACAGGCCCCACCAACACAGTTGAGTGCGGTGTCACGTCAATATCGGACAAGCTCTCTGAGATGAAACCTGACTCTACATGAACACCAGAAACCGCTATCGTCATGCAAAAAAGCAGTTAGGTGCTGGGAACACTGTGACAAAGCCCTGTGTGCCAGCAAGAGCTGGACAGCCTAGGAGCTATGCCTCTAAGACCCTTTTCAGAGAGAATTCACATGTTCCATATATTAACAATGCTTTGGACTCCTGCGTATGACAACTGCTGGGTGGGCCCAGGCCACCCGTATCTCACAACTCAATTGTAAGAAACAACAGTAAGCATTCAAAAAAAATCACAACCACAACTTCTCCCTCACCAAATAAAGAAGTCTAACAAATAAACTAGGTTATAAGTTTCTTTTTTTTGGGGTGGGGTGGAGATTGATCAAAATTTCACTCAACTCTATACTTGATTGTTTTTTGTGCAAAATGCTTTGTTTAGGAAACATTAAGGAGAGAAGAGAAAGGAGAGTGATGACAGAGGGAGAGGAGAGACAGAAAGCCCTGTAAAGTAACCTAAAACACGGCTGGGATGTGGGCTAGCCTACAGTAAAAGTAGTACTTAATTTTGGCCTAGCTTCTATTTTGAAAGTGTTAAATTTTAAAGTGTTGAATTTTGAAAGTGTTAAAGTAACCACAGGACATGCAAAGATGATACTACAGTGGGCAGGTGTTTCTTTACTTGGTCAACCAAGGTTTGAGCCCCAGGATACCCTGCCAAAGGCGTAAACAGAACTCTCAAGATGGGCTCTGGGGAAACTTATGCAGCAGTGTCAAGGGTTGGCAGTCTGTACCCTGGACAGGGGTGGCCAGGTCCAGCAAACTCTCATGTGGCTGTGACTCAGGCCCCAATGAGCTTCCTCACTGTTCCTGTGCTGGCACCACATCTGGTGAGGATAAAGTTACAGGGACACTTTATTCATATGAATTCTCCCATGTCCCTTCCTTCCTATGGTTTCCATTAAAGAAAGGGAATGCACTGAGGTCAGTCAGCAGGAAGCGGGATTCTAAATAGTGTGAGCCACCCACAGCCCTCAATGCTGGGATTTCAGATGCTCTTACTAGAGCCTGGAAGTTTTCACGGCTGGGCAGATCACTGGGCAGGTGTGCTGGACGGTAAGGCAGGCGAGTGGCCCCAGCACCTGCTGGGCACTCTCTCACCTGACTGTGATCTCCTGCAAGTTGGACATCCACCTTCTACCGTGACCCAGAGCTCTCCTGCGGCTGCATGGGTGAAATGCAGGCGAAGCTCCACCTTACCAGTCCGGAACTCTGCAGAAGTGGGGCTTCCTGGCGCAGGTGGAGTCCATGGATAGCCCCACAGGAGAAACTGCGCCTTCCCACCCCCACATCACAGGTTGGCTGTGATTTCAATTTAAAAGGAGGCACTGTGACTTCAGGCAGTGCCCAGCACCTGGAAAGCCACTGGTACACTGTATAGACGCGTGTATCTCCCTGGAAACACCCAAGGGCTCATATTTCACAGAACACGTGGGTTCCCAGTGCTCCCACCAAGAGGGTACGTCTGCCCCTGTTCTCTTGCCCCCCTGCAAGTCCTCTCTCTCCCTCCTGCCTTCTACTTGGTAACATCCGCTCACCAGGTCCGGTCCTAGGGAGGGTGCTCTGCACTGTGTTAGTAAGATCTGTGCCTCAGGCATCAGGCAGACAATGTCACAGTGCCACGCCTGGCACCCATGTGCGCTTACCTACCCACATTCTTCCTGCATTTCTGACATAATAAAAAAAAATGGTTTAGGGGCTGGAGATTGCCTTCTGACCAACCCAAGTTCAATCCCCAGCACACCCATGTGGTCTCCTGAATCTTTTAGGGAGTATCCCTGAGCACAGAGCCAGGAGGAAGCGCCTGAGCACAGCAAGTATGGTACAAACAAGTTGGCAATTCTTATTTAGGATCGATAAAGTATGTTTAGATTGAAGTTTCCTTCTTACATGAAATGTATTTTAAAAAATATATCACCTGTTTAAGTGTATTAAAAAAAGGAAAGCGAATTGACCATTAAAGGTTATACATCTTGTATTTTACTCAGATTACAATTTTCATTAGAGTAATTATGAATTAGTTCATCAATTCTTTTTTTAATTTTTAATTTATTTACATGTATGTTTAATAAAAATTACTGAAATTATTTTTCTATGTAATTACAATTACTTGTGTTTTTTCCTTTCCTTCAGTATACGAAGATTTATTTTTAGTGGAGGGTGGGGAAATCTATGTATTTCCAAATGACATTATGAGGATGGTAGGAGCACTATTAGTCATATCATTTACTTAGGTTTATTTAAAAGTCCAGTTACAGAGGCTAGGGGAGAAAGTTCAGTGGGTAAGGAACTTTATCCTGATACCCCTCAGGAGTGATCCTTGAGAGCAGAGATGTGCTGTGGGTGTGGGCTGTAGCCCAAAGTAAAAGTGGTACTTAATTTTGGCCTAGTACAAAAGTGGTTCTGAACGGAGGCCCTGAGGATCTTTGAAGGAGGTCACAGATGAAAACTACACAATAGTAGGAAAGAAACAAGGCTAGAGGGTAGGGATGAGGGGTGCTGAGTGGCGCAGTAGGGGGGGTCAGAAGGGGCCATGGTCAGAAAAAGGGAACTCCCTACAGCATTAATGTTTGAAGCCTGTTTGAAATCAGGGGCTCCATATTTCAAGGCTGTGTTTCTGACCACTTTGTTTCACCTACAAAAAGTTGCTTCTCCTTAGAATGGCAAAACTATAAAGAGCACTTATTTATATTTGATCTTTGAACCAAATCTCAACTATTCGTGTCTACTTAAATCAGGTGCCAAAAGCAACTCTCACCTTCAGTCTTCCACAAATTAGTGATGCTTATAGCCCTTTAAGACCAGGCTTCTCCTGTAAAAACAGGCTGAACTCCAGAGTGATATGTGGGGAGGAGCCTGCCTTGTATACGGAGGACCTTGGGTTGAATCCTCGGGACCCAATAACGTGTCCTCTAGATTCCCCCACTGTGGGGACCCCTGAGCGCAAGAGCCAGGAGTAAGCCCTGAGCATTTACCCCAGTGTGGCTCCAAATCAAAAGCAAAACAAAGCAAAATCAAACCAGACAAGCAGGTTGCAGATAGGAATCATGAAATCTTTGTATCTAGACTTCTGGAACATGGGGGAAACTTCCAGTTCTTTTACTAATAAAGAAATCAAGCCACAGCTCCAAACCCATCAGCAGCCCAGAGGTGATTCAGCAGCTGAAAATAGGCCTTGCCGGGGCCTAAGTCTGAAACCTGATACCCACAGACAAACAAAAAACAGTAAAACGAAATAAAACATCCATTACCTAGGTGAATTTTTAAAGTGTTAAAGCTACACACTTTCAGGTCATGTTGTCCCAGGAGTGTCTCAGATGTAGAAAGGGCGTCTACAGCCCAACCAAGGCTGTATTCTGGTGAGACAGGCCCATTTCACAGGCTGGCTGGGAGAAAGAAGAAAACCAAATGATGTCCCACCCCCACCCCGTGTCTGTCTGGATGCTGGCCGTCAGATGCAAGTTTAAAGAGAAACCAAATGTACACACAATCAGAACTAAAATTTAGAAACTGAGAATCTGTAAGTTTTCAGAGACACTTTATTTCAGAAAGGAAAAAAATGTGGAAAGTCTGTAAGTATGCTTATTACAATGCTTGCTGTCTGTCCAAAATATCACAAATGAGCAAACAGCAAGCACTGGGTAGGATACCGGGACGGAGCAATCAGTAATTCAGACATAGTTGCTGCCAAATGTTTATAGCATGGGAGAGACTGGGAGAAAATACCCGCTAGTGCTGGGACTCCCTCAAGTCTCAGCAAGCCAAACTAGCAAAGGCTGCTGACCCCCTTTCCCCAAAACCAATCTCAGACAGGAGTCACACAAAAAACTTAGAGCTACACAATGAGAACATTATCATTAAAATGCTAGCTTTTAAGTTATTTATTGAATAAGAAATAAAACTGGCATAAAAGAAAAAAACACAATTCAATGAAAAAAGTAAGTAGGAAAATAGGACAAAATCAATGAAAGAAAAAAATGGATTAAAAATAAACAAGAAAATAGGAACAAGATCGATAGCACAGTGGGTAGGGGCGTTTGCCTGGCAGGTACTGGAACTTGGTTCGGTCCCCTGAGCACCACTGCGACTAATTCCTGAGTGCAGAGCCAGGAGTAATCCCTGAGCATTGCTAGGTATGGCCCTAAAGGCCAAAAAATTTAAAAAAAAGATTATGCCAAGTATAAAAGTAGAAAAGAAAGAAACAGACCATCCATAAGAGATAATCACAGAAAGTCCCAGCCCAGATAATCGTACTGGAGAATCATTATTCCTGCCCAAGGAAGATCTGTGTCTGGACTGACACAGCAGCTCCACAAAGCGGGAAAACTGGGAGTTCTCAGGTAACAGCACCATGCAGGGTGGTCAACTACAAGTGGGGTGTGAGAAGGCGGTCAGGGTTTAGAGGAAATGATGGAGGAGAAAGGGGAGGACTAGACATGGTTAGTCAGAATGAAGAGCACCTGAAGCTGGTGCTGATGATTTACAGGGAATGCTTAAATATATGGGCTAAGGCAGTGTATTAATATTTCAGAAACCAAGTACTAGAACTAGTACAATAATATCTACCATAAATCATGCAAGAACTTCTGTACGTCATGTAGACACACCCAGAACTTTATTTTTGCCTTCAGGTGACCTGAAACAGCTGTGATCTATTAGTGTTTCTCAGTATCTTTTATCTGGTTATAAATTATTTTGTTTCCAGAACAGGCATTTGAGATAGAATCTTCATGACCAAAAGGCAACTAACCTCAGGAAAGGCAAAGAAACAAGCAAACCCCATAAATAAATAAATAAATAAATAAACAAACAAATAAATAAAAAAACCCAGCCACGCAGTAGGTTGTGTGCCATCCCTTTCTTCCAAGGCCTGAAGAGGGCAGCACCCCTACCATTCCCTCAGTTCTTTCAGAAGCTCTACAGTGCAGCTGAATAAGGCAGTTTTAATGTCCTGTATTGATTTTAAACCAATCAATCCTCTGAAGTATTGTGAAGAGTATGAACCTGGATCACCTAATTACACCAAATATGATCCTTAGTATTTCATATACCTTTCTTATATATCCGTTTGTTTAGAGCATGTAATTCTTCCATATTCACCATAGGAGCAGCATGCTGGGCTATTTGTTTTTCAATCTTTATATCTTCTGCACTGAGAGATTATTTTATTCAAGAGCTCAGTTCACTTTCAGATGTTACGTAATTTCTTTTTTTTTTTTTTTTTTGCTTTTGGGGTCACACCGGCAATACTCAGGGGGTTACTCCTGGCTCTGCACTCAGGAACCACTCCTGGCGGTGCTCGGGGGACCATATGGGATGCTAGGGATCGAACCCGGGCCGGCATGGGCCGGCCGTGGGCAAGGCAAATGCCCTACCCGCTGGACTATCGCTCCGGCCCCAGATGTCGTAATTCTTTCAAATAACAGAATGGGTGCATTGCTTCCTAATTAGTCTGAGTTTTTCGTGTGTTTTACAGATCACTCAAATCAACTCTAATCAATTCTCACTGAAACCACAGAGATGACATGACTTTTTTAGCAGCCACGTTAAATGTGGTAGGTAGATAAGTAGCGAAGTGGTTGAAAAATATATAAAACTTACCCCTGCAAAGCTTTATGAATTTGTTTGCATTTTTCTTTCAACAATGCAAATATACCTGAATAATTAAAAAAGTTGTTGAATACAGAAGATAAGACAATACAATCTCAAAGCACTCTGAAGATCTAGCTTTTGTTCCTAAATAGATGCTGCAAATCCTTCCACATACTAAGGACAAGAACTGAATGATGTAGCTCAGAGAGGCCGCACTTTCATCGCTGGCAGCTTGCTACTCCACTTTCAGTAAAACCTGGCAAGAGGTTTTCCACAATAAAATGTCTTTTCTATCAAGAGTTTATAAACAACTGAAAATTAAAGAGAACAAATATGTTACTTACTCCTCAGCCCAAAGCAATTTGGTAAAAAACAAAAACAAAAAACAAAAAACTGACACTGTTGTGGTGCAGTATTTATGATTTTTCTTTTCTGAGAGAGTCTAAAATTTCTGAGCAAGAAGAGGCACGCCAAGTCATCTGCCCAGAAAGCCTAAAAGTCTACAAAAAATCTCTTCCCCATGTCATTAAAACAAGTGCTGAAAATTTTGACACAGGGGCTAGACAGACAGTACAGAGGTGTCTACCCTGCATGCACCCTGAACACGGCCAGGTGTGGCTAGCACCCAAGCCTCTGTCCAAAAAAATAAAACAGAAGGGGGAAGAAAAATTTTAAAGTATCAGGGGAGACCACTACTTTTTCCATTTGTTTCAAAATTGGTGAAGAGATGGCATGTCATCCAAAAGCCACATTCTAAATTTAGTTAGCTGTGTTCGCTGAGTAAGACCTTTACTGGCAAGACAGGTGTGACCTCAGAACCAATGATAAGTCAAAAGGCCTATTCGGGAAAGTAGTTCTATACAAAACCAGCATCACTTACACCAGCTTCTTTGAAAACGCCATGGAACAAATGAACAGCAGATCTACAAGGAGAAGTGGCTGGGCCCAGGGCTCACCCCTCCTGCTATCTCCTGGTATCTTTTGCCACAAGGGCAACCATCCACTCTAACCTTGAAAAACAAGCTCTAAATCATATTCTTTTTTTTTTTTCTTTTTTTGGGTCACACCCGGCAATGCTCAGGGTTTCTCCTGGCTCTGCACTCAGGAATTAATCCTGGCGGTGCTCGGAGGACCATATGGTATGCCGGGGATCGAACTCCAGGGCCAGCATGGGCCGGCCGCTGCAAGGCAAGCGCCCCTACCCACTGGACTATCATTCTGGCCCCTAAATCACATTCTTGAGGCAGCGAGTTCTTGCCTCTCTCCCTAGAAATGAAGGGCAACAGAATCCAGAACCAGTTCTAGCTTATACATAAGTACCCTCCCTCACCCTGAGAGCAGCTAGCAGTACGCCCCCATAGGCCGTGGGCCTGGCCTACTTTCCTGGGCAACGTCCTTACCAGGATTCTCCTCCATGATGTTGAGAGCCTCCATGCGGTGGCAGCAGCAAGCAGTGGTGGTGCGAAGCAGAAAGCAATATCCCTGGCCGGAGAGCCGCTGCGGTCAAACGGACACATAGGTAAGAATTTTCTTTGGGGGGTGGGGAGGTTGGGCGCCAGGGGCTACAGGAGTTAAAGGTCACAGAACTCTCACTGCCTGTCAAATGGTGAGGTGGTGGGAGCGGGCCTCTATGCAAGTTCTACTGGCAAAAGAACAGTTTCCCTCCCCAACCAAGGCAGGCAAATTCTAAATATAAATATTATGACTAAACTGACTGAAAAAAACTGTGTGATCAGCCAAAAGTCAATTTTGTATATCTTATTTAAGGTGACCAACAGAGCTACTAGTTTTAGTTTCTAATTCTGCTTAAGAAAAACCCCCAAAAATTTAAAACAAACCCACCTGATGATCAATTACGAAAGACCTGCCACAGCAGAAGCCTCCAATGGAAGCGAGTGAATTCTCCATGTTGGCACTGATAAGATCAATGTCATCAATCTGTCAGAACAAAGGGAGAGGGAAGCGACGTTTCAGCACAGCGGAAGGTCAATGGTTCAGTTGTTTGGAGAGACAAAACTTCAAGCCAACATCTGGATTCCAACAAACTGAACATAGAAGACAAATCACACAGTCTAGCTTAAAAGGACTGATGACTCAAAGCCTGACTTCAGGAGC
>JAJIBD010030376.1:0-18330 GCA_021461705.1 Cryptotis parvus
CCATCTTAGAAAGTGAACATGTAACCAGCATACCCTACAATGTAGAGGTAAATCGCATATTCAAAAATATTATCATGGCATGTAAAACTCACATTTCCTATTGATAACTATCAGTGGTCATCCGGTCTTTTCCCTTCTAGAGTACAGTGAAGTTGTGCCACATCGTTCAGAATATATATATATAAATATAACAAAAGAGTGCAAATTAGATTCATGTACTTTTGCAGCCACTTTAAGGCCATATTCTTCCTCAAAATGAACCATCCTTGCTTTTTTGGTATCCAAGTTCTAACTACTAGATGACAGTGCTTTACAAACCTTGATACTCTTCTACTATATTCCTAGGATATTATCCTTTAACTATAATACTTTTAATATAAAAATGATTTATATATATCATTTTTATGTCCCTGACATAGAAAAATTCACTGAAGGATTTATCTGGCAATTTTGATTTTCATAGAGACAAAGCTTTTCTCCAACTTCCCACTATTTTCTGACCACTTCCATTTAATTACCCAAGTTAGGTTTATCTCAGAACTTGTGTTGTTTCTATTGCAATTTTTGTGTGTAAGAAAAGAATTGAAACTGTTAGAGGGTCAAACTGGATCGCTCACTTCTCTTTAGTTGGGTTCTGATGTTTATTTGTGTTAGATGTTACTGGATGATTGAAAAATAGCTTTATTTCAAATATGCCTTTTGTTCAGTGCTGTGGAATGGCATCTTCAGTGACAGAGAAATTATCGGAAAAAAAGAACCATGTCTAATGGGTATTGAAATGCAATTTCACAGACATTCTTGGTACGGTTGATCTAATAATATTACTCTGGACTTAAGTAATTCATTTGCTTAATGTAAGTTAGTAAGAAACAAATAAAACCAGAGAAATAAAAATAAATATATATGCTCCTTGCTCATCGCAGAACATAACAAACACCTTTAAATACACTTTGAAACAAAATAAAAATTGACACCCATCTTTTGACTTAAGCCAATTTTTTTGTCAATGATATTGCCATGAACAAAAAAAACCATATGACTGCTATTTGATTGACTTATTAATGGTAAGATAACATCACAACCTTTCCTGCTAGATTTTGTTTTTATTTTGCCAGATATTTTTTTTTTTTTTTTTTGTTAAATATTTTATTATACCACCATGGAGACATGCAATTGCAATGCTGTTCATGTTTGGAGGTTTCGGTCACTTAGTGTTCCAGCACCCCGCCTCCCACCAGTGTCCATTTCCCACCACCAATGTCCCCAAGTCCCTCCCCTCCCACAGCCAGCCTAAATGGCAGGTTCTTTATCTGTCTTCTCTCTCTTTTCCTTCTCTTACACTTTGTGGGTTGCACTACCTACACTTAGAGGCCATCACGTGCATTTTTACCTGTATTTAATCCCTCAGTTCTAGGTTGGTATTAGCCTTTTCGACATTTATTCACACCACGTTCCCTTCTATGTCTTACCTAACCTGTGACTCCCACATGTTTGTAGTAATTTCCACTCTTGGTAAGACCTCCCGGCTGACATTTAAGCCTGACATTGGATTTTGGTGTCATAACATATATATATATATGGATATATGGTGTCATTATATATATATATATATATATTATGACACCAAAATCCAATGTCAGGATTGGATAATGTATATATATACACATATATCTTTTTTATGTGATGCAAATAAATGCAGATATTCTATATCTCTTTCTTTCCTTCTAATTTCACTCAACATGATCCTTTCATGTCCATCCATTTATAGGCAAATTTCTTAACTTCATTTTTCCTGACAGATGCATAGTATTCTATTGTGTAGATGTACCATAGTTTCTTTTATCCAGTCATCAGTTCTATGCCAGAGATTTTAAAGAAGAGTAAAGCATTCTTAAGCGATAAATAGATCAAATAGTCATATACAAAACTCTTCTTTCACCATTTTTTAAAATCAAAAAGAAAATATTCCTGAAATACATGGAAATATATACCCACTAGAACTCCAAACCACAAATGAAGAAGTGATGAAAAAGATTTTTTGAATATTTGTTCAAAGTTGTCTCCCTGTTATCCTTTTTGAATAGACATTGTGGTTATTATATTACTTTGAGTAGGAGAAAATACCAAGGTTATATCCAGACAAGAAGAATTTTAAACTTTCTTTTTCCTTTTTTCTTTACTAATGATACCAGTTAAGTGCACAAGAATACTAACGTAAATATATACTTGACAAAGATGTAAGAAAAATTTAAGTAGTTTTACTTCAAGTAAATATTTTCTATGGTGTGAACATAGCAATGATTATTATGAACCAGGTTGCTTTTCAGTATGACTTCAGTGAATATCGCTGCTCAATTTCAGGCTATGAATGCAAAGTGACCTGGATACTTTGAAAAAAAACAATATAGGGAAAAATAGGGATGCTTTCTGAGCTCCATGGTAAACACAGAGAGGGTAATAATTTTAATGAGTACTATGTTAATAACTATGCTATAATCTAATAATTCATTCTCCACTCTCATAGAATCACTTCAGGCAAAATCTAATTATTTACTGCTCTACATTTTGGTATTCTATACTCTTCATTCCATTACCATCATGTATGTACAAAGTGTTATAGAATTTCTTCCTGAGTAATGCTTCTAAGTGTATTATGTGTCTAGAGTAATTAAATATTACTATCACTATCACTATCTTCCCGTTCATTATCGATTTGCTCGAGCGGGCACCAGTAGCATCTCCACATTTCCTGTCTCATGCTAGTAGAACCCAAGGGCATCTGCTTGCTCCAGGAACATAAAGAGCCTCAAACCATTGTATTAGGTCATGGGACCTAAATACAGCATTTATTGAACCGTAAGGCCGCTTGTGGCCGCAGCCAGGCTGTGATAGGCTGGTCTGCTGGATGGAGTTCTGATGAGAGGGGGAAGTCCAGATGTGGAAAATGGCAGCCATCATGGAGTGGGGGTCATCTGTCTTGTTGCAAGGCTCTGCTGGGGTGGCGGGTCAGGGCTAGAACCTGCCATTCCTCCCGGGCACCTCGTGAGCGGCTGGGCACAGGGAGAGCCGGTAGCTCTGCTCCATGTCTGTGAGTCTCATATTTAATGTATAATTAAATATACATTAACAATTAATGTATATTTATATATATTTAGCTAATGTGTATTTAATTAAGGAAATTTGTAAATATACAAAAAAAACGTGATGAGGCGACTGATATTTAGCAACTATTTTATATTTTACATAACATTTTTAACTACTACTATGGTCTTTTCAGTTGAACTATAAATTTGCCAGTCTGATATATATATATATATATATATATATATTATATATATATAGAGAGAGAGATAACAATTATCTATAAATTATCTCTTTTTTTTCAGTTTTAAAAAGACTTTTACTATCACAGATTCTGATATACAATCCAAGAACAGGAAAAACCCGCACTCTGGGTTTCCAGCTGGAGCCTACAGTCACATGTAGACGAAGATGGCTGCCACCTCGTGTTGAAGCCCAACAGAGAACAGAGAGGACGGAGAGGAAAGACAGAAAGCCAACGGAAGCCAAAATGACAAAAAGGCCCCTTCTTTCTTCTCCTAACTTATTTTGTAGACTGAAGTACACCAAAATCTTCCATCCCAGCCCATTGTGGGCCCAGGTTGTCTAGAGATGAAGCCAGGCAATCGAACCCTTTCTGAAGGGTAGATCTTCAGGTGGGCATTTATGGCTCATGCTTCCACAAAAGCCAGAGCTGATTCCCTGAGGCAAAATCTCCCTAGCAGAGGGAGGAGGGACTTCATCTCTGAACTAGAAAGCAGGTCAGAATGTAACTTGTAGGAAATGGCATTTATATATATATATATATTTTTTTGCTTTTTTAGGTCAGACCGGCGATGCTCAGGGGTTACTCCTGGCTCTGCACTCAGGGAATTACTCCTGGCGGTGCTCGGGGGACCATATCGGATGCTGGGGATCAAACCCAGGCCAGCATGGGCCGGCTGGCGTGCAAGGCAAGCGCCCTACCTGCTGGGCTATCGCTCGGACCATGGCATTAATATCTTTTACCATGAATATATACCTAGTAGATCCCAGACTCTGAATCCCACTAAGTTCCAAAATTCATCAGAAGAATTCACTTTGGCATTACCTTTAGAATCAGAGACACGTCAGTAGCCTGGTGGCACACTGGCATAGCTCTGAACTGGGAGAATTGATTATATTATGCTTGAATCAACGTGAGCAAGTACTTCTTGGAATATCTACATGTATGTCTCACGAGGAACCCATGGGAACAGAATATTGATCTGGGGCAAGAAAGATTCATGATAAAAATATTTATGACATATAAATTATGAAATCAGTTCAATTCTGCCCAAACTCACACTCTGTCTGCCCTGGAGATTCCCCAAAAGCAGGGACCAGTTCTCCACATAAGCTAAGTGCAACTTGAGTTAAGGCTCAGTAGGGTGTGTCACCCAACACTACACCTTGTGTACATGATTTATGGAAATCATGGTTCTAAAATGTGATTTAAGTTTTCAATGGTTAACTAACTTAGTCATAATTCCTCATGCCAAGGAAAATAAAAAAAGGAAAATAAAAAATAATAAAGGAAGGAAGGGGGAGAAGAGGAGCAAGAAGGGTGACAGGGTATAAAGGAAAACATAAATACAACAATCTTATAGAAACAAATAGAATTACCTCAAAAATGAAAATCAAGTATGAAATTCATGAACATTGATGCTTACTATTACATATTTCATAGATGGAGCATCCTAGCAATCCCTCGCAAATGAAAATATAACAACTTACTCAAGAACACAGAATGATTAACTAATGATTAATAAAATAAATGAAGAAAACTAAAGTGATATGACAAGGATTTGCTTTTGTCTGATCTATAAAATGTATCCCAATGCCCCTGGTTTTTATATGTTGTTGTAAATGAAAGAATTTCCTTCTTTTTATTTCTACATGACACTCTATTTCACATTTTAGTTAACTATTCATCTCCTGAAAGACAGTTAAATAGTTTCCACGTTTTATCTCTAGGATATATATACAACGACATAGGAAATCACTATCTGAGATATTGAATTTTTTATGTGGATAAATGCTCAGAAGTGTATTTCAGGGTTATATGATAGTTCTATTTAGAAATTTTGAGGATCTTTCTACTGTTTTTCATTTTTCTGAAATTTGCTTTCTCGTTAACAGCTCATAGGGTTTTGTCAGTTGAGGATCTTTGCACTTCTCATAGAAAATTTAATTTTACTATATAGTTATGAGCTTTTAAGTATTTTACAATATGCTGTTATTATCTATAATGATTATACTGTATAATAGATCACTATAGCTTAATTACTACTTGTTACAAGTTGTATCTGTAACTACTATATATTTTTGTAACTTTCTCCACTGCAAATCTTTATTTCAGTCTCTGATTTAGAGAGATTTTACTTATTTTTGTTTGCTTAGAAATGATTTCTTTAGACTAGATATAAAGGCTTTTATTGTTAGGAGCACTCTGAGATATGTTTGCTCTTCCTAATCGTATCATAATGCTATTTAGCATTGCTTTAGCCAGCTATTTGTCCAAATTTAATATCTATCTCCATTTTTTTTTGGCATTTTATGTGTCTTGAATCAAAGGAAAATAGTGAAAGAAATAACCCAAGCTTCATTAGAGCATAACTTTTTACAATATACTTCACATAGATTCATAGTTTATTTAGGTGACTGGAAATTTAGAGATGGCTCTCAAATATCAGCTTTCAAACTATTAAAAATCAGTCTCAGAGAAATGAGATATATCTTACTTAGTATGGTGAAGCACTTGATGAATTATATTTTATACATATAGTATACTTATTATTTCAAGGGGGTTTCCTGTATATCAGATTTATGAACAATGAAAATTAATCATTGTTATTTAGTAAATTATATTAAGATTATTATTACTTTCTTTGAAAAAGTGAGCAATGGAAATGCTTTATTTCCTTTTTAATCATATGTTTATTTGTAAACATAAATAATTTTTAAGTTTGATGGTAGGAGCTCATTCAATAATACTAGTTATAATTGTTTTCTTTCTACTTAGAAATAAATGATCTCTAATTCTGACTTAATCTCAAGAACACTATAATTGCAGAAGCTATTTTATTATAATATTGTCTACTGCTTAGTTGTTGAAATATTTGGTTTATTAAAGCAAAGAGATGAAACAAAGTTCTGATTTATTGATTTGTGTTTTTACCTGGCTTGAAAAAGAGTGAACCAGTGCCAATACTTTATGCATATATTGATTTTTATGTGAAGCAATCTATAACAGGGAAGTTGGATATAGTTTAATGTGGCTAAAAAATTCTTCCTTATAAATCTTACAAGGTTTTCATGGGGTCTAGTGTATTTGAGCACTGTAGTCTGCTTTTGTTATCTTAAAAGAAAAGATAAATCTATTTTAAGTCCAGGTATAGTCCCTTTCACCTGTAAATCCAAAGTAATAAAGACCTAAATGACTGATAGTGGAATTCCAAGCTGAAAACTAAAGTGACTAATTTAATTTTCATAACTAATAATAGATTTTTCACAATTAAAACTAACTACATAGAAAGTTTAATAAATATTCTACATTAAAGAGTAAATTAAAAATATCCTGCTGGGGACCGGAGAGACAGCACTGTGGAGTGCGGCTTTGCCTTGCTTACCACCAACCGGGTTTGATCCTCGGCATCCCCCATGGTCCCTGAGCACTGCAGAAGTAATTCCTGAGTACAAGCCAGGGAGTATCCCCTGCGTGTGCAGTGCGACCCAAAAAACTAAAAAAAAAAATCCTGCTGATAGTCCCCCATCTGGATCATTCTATACATCATTTGAGATATAAACCTTACACAAAAATCAGTATAAATATGGGAATGTAATGATTGTTATCAAAGTTTATCAATGCTTAAATCAAGGTAACTATCTCTAAAGAACATTTTCCAAAACAATAGTGATAAATAGATTTATCTATTTATTAAAGAAATAATTGTTTTTATTTAAATTGAATTTTGTTTGGTTTGGTCACAGTCAGCAGTGTTCAGGGACTACTGACTTTGTGCTTAGATTCACTCTAGTGGACTCATAGACACATATGTGGTGCTGGGTATCAAACTAGGTGGGCTTCATGAAAGGCAAGCACCCACATGCTGTGCAATCTCACCCTTCCCTCCATTTTGAATTTTTGAAAATCTTGATACACTAATAAGTTTTACAAATGTAAAGATAAAGTGTAATAGAGTGGTTAGAAGAACATATGTAACATGTCAAAAAACATTGATCTTGCAGTTAGACATACAAAACAGATTGATTCATTTATTGACCAATAATCATGTGAGTTAAAATTATTTAAAGTCCTCCGCTAGAACTTTAAACAACGAAGTATACTTTTTTTCTAAATTTAATTTCTTTTTAAAAAGTTACTTTCTCTAGTAAATTAAACATTCATTTAAATAGTTAAAAATAAATTTGCTCTTATGTGACATTAGTTTGGATCCGATTCACATGATATAAGAAAAAAACTATCTTACATGAGTGGTTTTCAAGGCAAAATAACTGATAGGAGGCAAGGATTGTCACTTCATTTTATGCAAGTGAGTTCTATGCATGGTTTGGAATCTAACCCCCTAAAACCATTTCATATAAATGAAATGTCTCTAGCATCCATAGAAATACTTTTACAATAAAAAGTCACATAACTTTTAAAGTACCAACTTATTATGGTTCCCTTTTTTTCATTATTATACGCTGCTTTATTTTTGGCTAACGCTTAAATACTGTGTGCTTCCTATTAATAAACAAATTGTTGTAATCACTGCTATTATATAATCATAGAGACAAAAACTGAAGCTTGCTAGTGATTGTTTTGTCCAATCTCTGATTGATATTCAGACCACTCTATTTCTCAACATAGGCAACTTTAATGACATTGTTGTCAGCATAAGAAAATATCTTATTCAAAATCTTTTAATTTATCACTATTAACCATAGGACCAATAGTTGGAAGAGCTTCCATTGTCCAATAAATGTAACCTGACTTGAATACATCATTAATCTGTGATATCTGAAAAAAATGCTACTGGAAGAGGAAGTGGAGAAAAGGAACCTGATATAATGGTAAATAGTCAATTTTTCAATGATTTCTTCTATATATCTTTTCTTTCACCTATACGCCACTAAAGTCATTTTTCACAACATTTTTCAATTCAGAAGATTCTCAAAGAAATCTCTGAAATTCCTAATAATATATAATAGATTATAGGTGAAATAATAAGATCTCCTGTGAGTTCTATGAAATGCTATTTCAGATAAACTGCATGGGAAACCAACACATATCAATCAGAAGCAGAGTCACTTCCTAAGACTAACCAATTGCTTGATCATCAACTATTTTAGGTATGCCCTAGTAGGTAATATACTAATTTTAGTAATAATTACTATAAAAATTTTATATATAAAATAATTACTTTTTTGTATATAAAATAATTACATTACCAAGTCTAGCATATCAAATATCAAATATCAAATATGACACGGGTAGCTTTCCAGTCTCTGCCCTGCGCGAGGGTAGCATACTCTTGTAGTCATCTCAAAATCCAGCATTTATTGATGAAGCAGCGCAGCCTCAAGTGCCGCGCAAGCCGGGCTGTGATAGGCTGGTCTACTAGAGTAAGGTTCTGACGGGGAAGTCCCCAGATGTGTGGAAAATGGAGAGTCGTCATGGAGTGGGGGTCGTCTGGCTTGTTGTGGAGGCTCTGCTGGGGTGGTGGGCCAGGACTAGAACCACCGCAGCCCTCCCGGGCACCTCACGAGCAGCTGTGCACAGTGAAAACCAGTAGCGCTCTGCCCCATGTCTGTCTCTGGATCAGTATACCTGGGCGGATTAGAGAAGCGGCAGGGTGGATGCCGATGAGGCGAGCTGTGATAGCCTGGTCTGCTGTGTGGAGTTCTGGCGAGGGAAGTCCAGATGTGGAAAATGGAGGTCCTCATGGAGATGGAGGGTCATCTGGCTTGCCGAGGCTCTGCCCCATGTATGTCTGATATATCATGGATGTTGGCCCCTTATCAGATGGGCATTGAATGAGTACTTTCCCAATCTGTAGGCTGTTTCTGTATCTTGATCACTGTTTCTTTTGAGGTGCAGAATATTTTCAGTTTTATTTAATCACATTTTTAATCTTCCATGTGCTTTGTCAATGGTGTTTTGTCTTTAGATATACCTTTAGTTTCCTGCGGGGGAACATTAGTCCTATGTTTCTTTGATGTCCCATACAGATTCATGTCTGCTATTGAGATCGGTAATGCATATTGATCTGACTTTGTGATAGCGTTAGGAGTTCTGAGTTAATTTTTGTACACGTAGCTGCCCAATTTACCCACTAAGGATGAGGATAGCTTCTTTGTACCACTTAATATTTTTGCACCTTCATCAAGGGTAAGTGATCTTATATTTGAGAGTATCTCCAGGATATTCAGTTCTAATCTATTGGTCTACAGGTCTGTCTCTATACCAATACCATGCCATTTAATGATCTCTATTTGTAGTAGAGTTTGAAGTTGGGAAAACCGATGTCTCCCATCTTGTTTCCAAGAGTTATCTATGGGGATTTATTTTTCATACAAATTTCAGAAGTGTTTGGTCAGTTTCTGAAGAATATCATAGGTATGTATCCTTCTAGGGGCAGCATCAAATCTGTATAAAGTTCTAGAGAGTATTACCATTTGATCATGTTAATTCTCTAATCCTTGAACAGGAATGTGTCTCATTTTCTCAAATTCTCTTTTATTTCTTGTAGCAAGTTTTGTAATTTTGTTTGTACAGATGCTTTACATTCTTAGTCACTTATTCCTAGGTATTTGCTTTTCTTTGGCACAATTTTTAATGGGCTCGTTTCTCTAATATCCCTTGCTTGCTTTTTCCGTTATTTGTATAATGCCAAGTAATTGCCTTTGGGTAGATTTTGCGGTTTCCCACTCTACTATAGGAATCTATTGTTTCTTGGAGCTTTTGGTATAGTTTAGGGTTCTCTAGGTATAATATCAAGTCATGCAAATAGTGAGCAGCTTGACTTCTTCCTTTCCTATCGGGATGCCCTTAATGTCCTTATCTTCCCAAATTGCTATCTTAAGAATTTTCAGTACTACATTGAATAAAAGTTGTGACAGTAAGCAACCTTTTATAGTCCTTAGATATTGGGGGAATTCTTTCAGTGTTTTCCTATTGAGAATGATGCTCGTTATAGGCCTGTAGTAGTTTTTGATTATATTGAGAAAGGTTCCTTCAATTCTCATTTTGCTGAAAAGTTTTATCTGAATGGGTGTTGGATCTTGTCAAATTCTTTTTCTGCATCTATTGATGTGATCATATGCTTATAAATTTTCTCATACTGATATGGTGTTTATATGTTGGTAACTTGTGGATGTTGAACTATCCTTGCATTTCGAGATGAATCCTACTTGGTCATGGTAATATTTTACCATGGTCGCCTAGCTGCCTTTGATGAATCTTTGGATTCTATTTGTTAGTATTTTTTATTGAAGATCTTAGGATCTGTGTTCATCAGGGAGATTGGTCTGTAGTTTTCCGTTTTGATGTCTCTGTTTGATTTTGGTTTCAGGGTGATGTGCCTCCAAGTATTTGAAAGTGTTTCTATTTCTTTGATTTCCTGGAAGACCTTGAAAGGACTGGAATGGAGTACTCTTTAAAAAGGTTTGGTAGAACTTTCTGGTAAATCCATTTGGACCTGAGCATTTGTGTTTAGGCAGACTTTTCATTACTTCCAGTTCATCTCCGTGTGGTGATAGGTTTGCTGGTATTCCCAAATGTTTGTTGTACCCTTGTGAGGCTAAGGAATCCAGGAATTTGTCCATTTCTTCTATATTCTCTTGTTTTGTAGCTTACAGACTCTCAAAAATTTCTGGTGATCTGAATTTCTATGGTTTCTCTTGTGCCCCCTTTTATTTCACATTCTATTTATTTGGGTTCTCTCTTTGCATTTACTTGCTAGTCTGGTACTTTGTATCTGTCTTGTTTGTTTTCTCAAAGAAACAGCTCTTGGTTTCATTGATCTGTCAGATTGTTTTTTGGGATTCCAGCTCATTGATTTTCAGTTTTTGTTTATTGGTTCCTGCCTGATTTGGGCTTATTCAGCTGGTCACTTTCTAAGATCTTAACCTGTAAAGTCAGACTATTCATGATGGCTGTTCATTTATTCTTTTCTGTTAAATGCTTGATAAGCCATAAGCATTCCCCTTTACACAGTTTTCACTGTATACCACAAGTTCTGATAGGTCATGTCTTCAATCTTGTTCATTTCAGTAATATTGGATTTCCTTTTTGATTTCTTTATGATGTCGCTGGTGTTCTGCAGTGGGCTCTTTTAGTTTCCAGGTGCTTGGTATGATTCTCCATTTCTTTGTGTGTTTAACTTCTATTTTTCAATGATTCATGGTCTGAAAAATAGTTACCACAATTTATTTCTTTTTTTTAAAGTCCCCCTCTCAGGAATGTTTGTTGAGACACCGAGGGTTTCGACGAAGTTCATAAGAGTTGTTTCAAAATGCAACATTCCAGCAACAACAACCTAACACCAATGTCCTCTCTACCATATCCCCCAGGTTCCCTCTCACGCCCCAGTCTACCCCCCCATTGACAGGCAAGTAGCAAATTTATTTCATATTATTTAGTCCAGTAAAGCATAAATAAATTATAAATAGGAGTATCCGAAAACATATATAGAAGTCACTTTGTGTGACTTGCTGTATGTTTTTAGCCTTTTATAATCTAGTAGATGAAAATCACGTTCAAGTTGAGTGAGTGCCATAATCAGTGTCACATGATGGGCAGTTTCTCCTGTCCTTTATTTTTAACATATTTTATTATACCATGAGGTAAACAATTACAAAAATGATCCTGTTGGAGGTTTCTGTCATACGGTGGAGAACTATGAAGACATTTTTGTAAGTGCTATCTCATAGTATTAGTATAAAATAAAGCCACGCTAATAAGCCTTCTTGATTTTATTGAGGCATGTTTTGTGCCCCATCACCAATGTCTCACCTCCTCTCCCTCCCATGCCTCAACTACTTAGCAGGTTTTGTATGTCATTTCTCTCCTCTTTATCTCTCCCTCCAGCCAATTTTCCCTGCACATCGTGAGAATGCAGTGCATTAAAGCACATTACTGTTTCCACTATTATTTTTAATGTTATCAGAGGTGATGGGCCCCAAAATTTTATATGCCCAAGTACCAGTAACAATTATAGACCTCATTCCGGAATGGATTGTGGCTCTTGTATTCCTGGAGCAAGCAGATGCCCTTGGGCTCTACTAGCATGAGACAGGACATAGCCAGTCATTACTGGGCCAGCTCTAACAAATCGATGAACAACGGGAAGACAGTGATACAGTGATGATGTTTTGTGGCTCAACACTGATCTATCTTGGGTATGTTCCATGTGCACTGGAGAAAATGTGTACCCAGCTTTTTTGGGGTGAAATGCTCTATATAAATATCCTATGAGCCCACTTTCTTCCATTTCTTCCTTCCGGGCCATTGTTTCCTTAGTGAGTTTCAGTCGATATTGATCTATTTGATTAAGTAGATAGTGTTGAAATCTCCAACTACAATTATTGTTGCTGTCAATGTCTTCTTTGAATTCTGTTGTGTTGTTTTGGCATTTTCCTGGTCCTCGTTGGGTACATATATGTTTAGGAGTGCAATTTCTTCCTGATAAAATGTATTTCTTTATAATTAACAAGTAGGCCCCTCACACTATACCTTCTGACTTTCTTCAGCCTGAAGCCAATGTTTTGGTTTAAGTATGACCACCTAGCCTTTTTTGGAGGGTTGTTTGAGTGAAGGAATGTTTTCTAGCCTTTTACTTTGAGCCTGTCTTTGTTCTGATTTTTCAGATTTGTTTGAAAGGTAATAGAATGTTGGATTCAATTTTTTGATCAATTTTGCTGCTTCGTCTCTTAACACGGTGCATTTAGACTGTTGAAATTGAGAGAATTATTGTTATGGGATTTTGTGCGCATCTTTCTGTATAGTTTGTTGTTCTTATGAGGTTTGTATCGTCTTAAAGGCTAACTCTCTCAGCCTTTCTTTTAATGATGGTTTGAGTCTATGAAGTTTTTGAGCTGTTGTTTACCCCAGGAAGCTGTGTATCGGTCCTTCAAATGCGAATAAAGTTTTAGCTGGGTAAAAATTCTTGGTGGCATTTTATTTCATTGAGATTTTTCACTATATCCCACCTATACCTTTTTAAAGGCTTAGAAAGTCTTTTAGTATGTCTGCTGAAAGAAATGGGCCACGCTCCTTTGTATCCAATTTACTTCTACGATCTTGCCACTTAAATAATTCTGTCTCTATCTATGACATCCATTATTCTTACTATGGATATGTCTCCCTTGCTTTCGAGAAGTCCGCACGATCACTTGAATCCCGTTATTCTGCAATCTATTTATCTGGCAGTAGCCAATGGCATTTCAAATTGGACCTATCACGTGCCAATGTGGCCCAAGGCATCTGGTTGATTCAGGAATATAATGAGCCTCAAACAAAGATTCCTCAGGGTCTTTGAAATCACCGATCATCTGTAGGTGGCGACCGCGTGATCTTTTGAGCATCCCGTGATTCCAGTCAGTAATAGCTCCTAGTCAGCGGTGGTGATTTTGTCTCCAAATCGCATTACATGTCTAGCCCATCTGGTTTTCGTGCCTTGGCAAGCGAGACAGCATCCCTGATTCTGGAATAGCGACAGAGGTCAGAACTATGGATTCTTCTCTCACTTGGTGAGGCATGATATTCCAAGGATAACTCTTTACAGTTCCTCGTTGGGGAGACCCGAATAGCATTCTCATCCTGCTTTTGTAGAGATGGAGTCTCTGAGGCATATGTTAATGCAGGAGAACCGTGGAGTCAAAGAGATGTGCCTGGAGCTGGAGTTCTTTGTCCTTTTAGCTATTTCTTTGATGCCTTTGAAGGCGTTACCTCTCTCTTCCTCCTGCGCTCAGGGTTTTAGGTCTGGCCTAAAACCTAAACCTAAAACCTAAAATCTCTTGCTTTGGTACCCTTAGGATTTATTGGATCTGGATACCTGCATCCTTTTAACTCTGGGAACTTTTCAGTAAGGATATCTTTAACTGTTCCTATTTCCTTGGAAGCTTTGCTTCTTGTCCCCTCTGGGACCCCAATGACTCTTATATTGTTCCTCTTGGATTCCTCCCAATGTTCTCTGTTCTGCGGTTGATCTGGTTTTTTGTCTTTTTAAAACTTGTGTATTTACAGAAGTGCTCTCTGCAGCTCATCCTCATTCTCACTGATTCTGTTCTGCTGCTGTATCATTACTGATGTTGAGAGAGTCCCATTTATATTTTTCATTTCATTTCATCTAGTGAGTTTTTAATTTATGATATTTCTATTTATAGTGCTCTCAGTTCTTTATCTCATTTCACTCACCAATTTATTGTCTTCCCTTTCCACTGCTCCATATATTGTCCTCCTGCTTTATTGGATCCCTGTTATTTTTTTTTTTACTGAACTCTAAACATCATACCATTTTCTCTCTGAATCTTTGTCAGAGAGTTTATGAATGTGAGAATTCCTAGTTGTTGGCCGGAGTTCTTTTCTTCTTCCAAATTTCTTGGAGGAGGGATCTGTTTTTAGCCAATAATGCTGGCTGATGGTCTGAAAGGTGGAATCTTCTGGGGCTCTGCTTCTCTCTCTCTGCCAGATAGGTATCTAAAAGTGGAACTTACCACTGTGTTTTGGGTTATGTTGTATTTTCAATGTTGTTTCAAACAGTTAGAGTACAAAGTGTTGGTTCAAAAATATGGAAAAGTTACTTGTTGATACTAGAGTGGCTGCTGCCGTGAAGCCACCCCCACAGGTCCTAACTGGACAGGGGAGCCTCAGTGGAGTGGGACCAATGTCTCCAGTTCAGTCGGGTCTCCCAGTAGGCTGTTGGGTATTGCCCAGGTTTCTGTCACTGAAACTTTGAAACGCTTCGTGTGGGTCCCTTTTCATAAGACCACATGGGCAGTCGTCAAGAGAAAGCCCCCTCCCCGTGGGTCCTTCCTGAAGAGATGGGCGCCATGGGTGGGACCAAGGTTTCTGGTGTGATCTTTTGGTCTCCTGCTTAGTCTGCTGGATATAGTAATCTCTGGTTTCTGTCCACATAAACTTAGAAACTGCTTGTGTGGATCCCTTTTAGCTGGTGCACCTCAAAGACATTATTAAATAATATTATATTTAAATATCTAGTATTATATTTTAACTTTTATTCTATTGTTTTTGCAATTTATTTTAAGTGACCAATATAAAATATAAAGAAACATAATGTAAATATTCTGTCATTACACTATAGGTCTTAAGGTTTCATAAAATTTCTATATCTATGATGAAAGTCACAATTTTATTATCCCTTGCCACATGAAATATTCATATGGATGATTTAAAATCAGAAAAAGTATTATTTAAGAGTTTTATATACAGAGGAATACCATGATATAATATCTCCCATCAGATTTCTCTTCCTTAAAATCTTCAGGAGAATATAATATTCTTGTATTTTAATAGTGGAACTACTACATCAACTTTTTTACACAAGACTCATTTTATGAAAGATCAAAGTGTAGATCTGAGATGCCATCGGAGGGTTCTATTCTGCTATATAATTTTCTACTTTTCTCTGTAACAGCTTGTGAACATAGAAAATTCTCCAAGGTTACAAAAAACATTGTTGGAGAAAACCAGTTTGTTGCCAAATTTTGAAGAAAATCCTGACTTGCAATCAAAGGAAGGAGCATTACTTTTAACTCTCTCTTCATAACCAGAACCTCAAATACACTTAATTTACTTTTCCTCTTTATAACACTGTGCTTCTTTTTCTTACCACCTTCATCATACTTGGGACTTTTCATATGCTTTTTCTCATAGAGTCTTAAATGAACACATAAAAACATCATTATTTTTATACCCCTAAAATTAAGCATTGAACACAGAGTTTGCACCCAGATATATTTGTCAAATAGAGGTACTAAAGAGTCCAATAGATAACAGCACATAAATATGTAATGAGGATTAAATAAATACATATTGTATGTAAAAATGAATACATGAATCTTTTCAAAACTAATTTACTAGTGATCCTTTGTATGTTATCAAGAGAATAGAAAAATTAGGTTATGTTTTGTTTTTGTTGCTGCTTACATCGGTATAGGGATTACTATTGGTTTACTCAGGAGTTACTTGTACAATGCTTCAGGAACCATATGGGAAATGCCTAAGATCAAACTTTGGTGCACTACTTGAAAGGCAAATGTCCAACCTGCTGCACTATTCCTCTGGCCCCAAAGGAATAACTATGTTTGCTTGTACATCTTTGATCTTGATTAATTGGTTTCACTATCACATCTGTGTAAACACATTCCATAACCCATAATTTGGATATGTTCTCTTTCTAGATTTATTAGACCTGTTTCACTTATAAATTAATCTACCCTTCAATCATTTTCAGTATATTTTTAAATAGTCATAAAACCAAGTAGTCAACTCTAAACACAGAGATAAAATGCAAATTGACCATGTTAACCTTGGCAAATATATATTCACTAGACATTTACACCCACAAATTAAAGACATTCCTTATACTGTGCTCAAAAATTTTTGCTTTGATATATCATGATTCTGAAATTCTAAATGTACAATTCTAAATAACGCCACAAAATGATAAACAACACATATTAATAACAATGAGAAACAGGTGACTATATATATAGATTATATCATTAGAATTTTATTGCAATCAAATGAAATCTACATTAATTAATAAGTACAAGCTTTATATTTAATAATGTGACATGAGAGAGAAGAATACTTAAGCATTCTATCAGGATATTATCCACTCTATATATATACCAAATAAATCTGACCCCAAACCCAGCTCCACATGCACAGAGGTTTATCAATTTTTAAATAAATGCACAACAAAGGCAGATATAATGAATCATAAATAATTCGAGGAATTGAAATACACTTTCTTGTTAGTGATTACCAGTATAATGCCTTCTGTCTCAATACATGTCCAGAGCATTAATGCTTCTCAGTCCCTTTAGTTGATCAAGGAATTAAATATTGACACTGGCTTAAAGCATGTTTCATCTAATAGTGAACATCTTCAACATTACACCACCACTCTGGGGTAATTCTAGGGCTAGTGATAAAGAAAGGTGTTTCAGGGTAAGGAGAATTTTTGGAGGCAGTACAACATGTTTCCATTTTCATTGGCCACTTCATTTTTCTCAAGAAGTAAAAATATGCTCCTGACTCATCTCAGCTGTTTCTAACTACCTTTGGCTGAAATACCAGGTACTTGGAATAAATAACTTGGAAAATTGGAAGCTCTAGGAAGAGCACAGAGCTCTTAAAATTAGCACAAACTTTGAAAGTTTATGTCTCATATGAACAAATGTTAATGGATATTCAATTGTGGACAGACAAAAATGACACTCAAGGAAGATGAGGAGTTATTCCCTGTGCCCAATATACTGTTTTGATCTAAGTTTTCAATAAATGAAGTTTTTTAGCTTCAGGAATGAATTTTAGCAAATGAATTAAAAGGTACATTTTTTCCTTTTCACTGGCCCACTTTTAATTCTTAATACTGATGATATAAAATACTAATACTTGGAGAAATGAAGAATCTCATATATTACAAGGGTTTCCTAGATTTACCAGTCAGAAAGCTTTAGTGAATGTTGGTTTTATTGGGCTTTCTCACAAAGGAACAGGAATTAGAGGTCCAACTATATATGTGCCTCTGGATATAAATTTGTCTTTGCTACAATGTAATGCTCCTAACAGCACTACTATCAATAGATAAATAAATTGCTTTCTATTCCATTTTTTATATCTCATAGTATTGCTTCCTAACCCTAAATTTATTTTTCATGATAAAAGGAAATAAATCAGTTGGGTCTTATTCATAGATTTCATGTTTATTGGCATATTGTACCAAAAATGATGATTGTCATAGAGGATGAAATACTTTTATGGAGGCAATAAAATGAAAGATTTAAAATGATGACTCACTAAAGTGGTAAATATTAAATATTAGAATCCTATTATTAACAAATCCATGTCTCAGAATCAAAATGGCAGATTGGTAATTTTATTATTTTGTTGTTGTAGTAAGTAATGGGACCACCACGGTATGGCCAGGGATCCGATAGTTATACCAGGAGACCCTGTGTGGTAGTTTTCTATCTAATTTCTTTGATACTTTG
>JAJIBD010030377.1:0-66628 GCA_021461705.1 Cryptotis parvus
TGTAACCAGCATACCCTACAATGAAGAGGTAAATCGCATATTCAAAATATTATCATGGCATAAAACTCACATTTCCTATTGATAACTATCAGTGGTCATCCGGTCTTTTCCCTTCTAGAGTACAGTGAAGTTGTGCCACATCGTTCAGAATATATATATATAAATATAACAAAAGAGTGCAAATTAGATTCATGTACTTTTGCAGCCACTTTAAGGCCATATTCTTCCTCAAAATGAACCATCCTTTGCTTTTTTGGTATCCAAGTTCTAACTACTAGATGACAGTGCTTTACAAACCTTGATACTCTTCTACTATATTCCTAGGATATTATCCTTTAACTATAATACTTTTTAATATAAAAATGATTTATATATATCATTTTTTATGTCCCTGACATAGAAAAATTCACTGAAGGATTTATCTGGCAATTTTGATTTTCATAGAGACAGAAGCTTTTCTCCAACTTCCCACTATTTTCTGACCACTTCCATTTAATTACCCAAGTTAGGTTTATCTCAGAACTTGTGTTGTTTCTATTGCAATTTTTGTGTGTAAGAAAGAAGTGAAACTGTTGAGGGTCAAACTGGATCGCTCACTTCTCTTTAGTTGGGTTCTGATGTTTATTTGTGTTAGATGTTACTGGATGATTGAAAAAATAGCTTTATTTCAAATATGCCTTTTGTTCAGTGCTGTGGAATGGCATCTTCAGTGACAGAGAAATTATCGGAAAAGAACCATGTCTAATGGGTATTGAAATGCAATTTCACAGACATTCTTAGTACGGTTGATCTAATAATATTACTCTGGACTTAAGTAATTCATTTGCTTAATGTAAGTTGTAAGAAACAAATAAAACCAGAGAAATAAAAATAAATATATATGCTCCTTGCTCATACGCAGAACATAACAAACACCTTTAAATACACTTTGAAACAAAATAAAAATTGACACCCATCTTTTTGACTTAAGCCAATTTTTGTCAATGATATTGCCATGAACAAAAAACCATATGACTGCTATTTGATTGACTTATTAATGGTAAGATAACATCACAACCTTTCCCCCTAGATTTTGTTTTATTTTGCCAGATATTTTTTTTTTTTTTTTGTTAAATATTTTATTATACCACCATGAGACATACAATTGCAATGCTGTTCATGTTTGGAGGTTTCGGTCACTTAGTGTTCCAGCACCCGCCCTCCACCAGTGTCCATTTCCCACCACCAATGTCCCCAAGTCCTCCTCCCATAGCCAGCCTAAATGGCAGGTTCTTTATCTGTCTTCTCTCTCTTTTCCTTCTCTTACACTTTGTGGGTTGCACTACCTACACTTAGAGGCCATCACGTGCATTTTTACCTGTATTTAATCCTCAGTTCTAGGTTGGTATTAGCCTTTTCGACATTTATTCACACGCGTTCCCTTCTATGTCTTACCTAACCTGTGACTCCCACATGTTTGTAGTAATTTCCACTCTTGGTAAGACCTCGGCGACATTTCCGCCTGACATTGGATTTTGGTGTCATAACATATATATATATATGTATATATGGTGTCATTATATATATATATATATATATTATGACACCAAAATCCAATGTCAGGATTGATAATGTATATATATACACATATATCTTTTTTATGTGATGCAAATAAATGCAGATATTCTATATCTCTTTCTTTCCTTCTAATTTCACTCAACATGATCCTTTCATGTCCATCCATTTATAGGCAAATTTCATAACTTCATTTTTCCTGACAGATGCATAGTATTCTATTGTGCAGATGTACCATAGTTTCTTTATCCAGTCATCAGTTCTATGCCAGAGATTTTAAAGAAGAGTAAAGCATTCTTAAACGATAAATAGATCAAATAGTCATATACAAAACTCTTCTTTCACCATTTTTAAAATCAAAGAAAATATTCCTGAAATACATGGGAAATATATACCCACTAGAACTCCAAACCACAAATGAAGAAGTGATGAAAAGATTTTGAATATTTGTTCAAAGTTGTCTCCCTGTTATCCTTTTTGAATAGACATTGTGGTTATTATATTACTTTGAGTAGGAGAAAATACCAAGGTTATATCCAGACAAGAAGAATTTTTAAAACTTTTCTTTTTTCCTTTTTTCTTTACTAATGATACCAGTTAAGTGCACAAGAATACTAACGTAAATATATACTTGACAAAGATGTAGAAAAAATTTAAGTAGTTTTACTTCAAGTAAATATTTTCTATGGTGTGAACATAGCAATGATTATTATGAACCAGGTTGCTTTTCAGTATGACTTCAGTGAATATGCGCTGCTCAATTTCAGGCTATGAATGCAAAGTGACCTGGATACTTTGAAAAAAACAATATAGGGAAAAATAGGGATGCTTTCTGAGCTCCATGGTAAACACGAGAGGGTAATAATTTTAATGAGTACTATGTTAATAACTATGCTATAATCTAATAATTCATTCTCCACTCTCATAGAATCACTTCAGGCAAAATCTAATTATTTACTGCTCTACATTTTGGTATTCATATACTCTTCATTCCATTACCATCATGTATGTACAAAGTGTTATAGAATTTCTTCCTGAGTAATGCTTCTAAGTGTATTATGTGTCTAGAGTAATTAAATATTACTATCACTATCACTATCTTCCCGTTCATTATCGATTTGCTCGAGCGGGCACCAGTAGCATCTCCACATTTCCTGTCTCATGCTAGTAGAACCCAAGGGCATCTGCTTGCTCCAGGAACATAAAGAGCCTCAAACCATTATATTAGGTCATGGGACCTAAATACAGCATTTATTGAACCGTAAGGCCGCTTGTGGCAGGCAGGCTGTGATAGGCTGGTCTGCTGGATGGAGTTCTGATGAGAGGGAAGTCCAGATGTGGAAAATGGCAGCCATCATGGAGTGGGGGTCATCTGTCTTGTTGCAAGGCTCTGCTGGGGTGGCGGGTCAGGGCTAGAACCTGCCATTCCTCCCGGCACCTCGTGAGCGGCTGGGCACAGGGAGAGCCGGTAGCTCTGCTCCATGTCTGTGAGTCTCATATTTAATGTATAATTAAATATACATTAACTTAATTAATGTTTATATATATACATTTAGCTAATGTGTATTTAATTAAGGAAATTTGTAAATATACAAAAAGCGTATGAGACGAACTGATATTTAGCAACTATTTTATATTTTACATAACATTTTTTAACTACTACTATGGTCTTTTTCAGTTGAACTATAAATTTGCCAGTCTGATATATATATATATATATATATATATTATATATATAGTAGAGAGATAATTATCTATAAATTATCTCTTTTTTTCAGTTTTAAAAAGACTTTACTATCACAGATTCTGATATACAATCCAAGAACAGGAAAAACCCCCACTCTGGGTTTCCAGCTGGGCCACAGTCACATGTAGACGAAGATGGCTGCCACCTCGTGTTGAAGCCCAACAGAGAACAGAGAGGACGGAGAGGAAAGACAGAAAGCCAACGGAAGCCAAAATGACAAAAAGGCCCCTTCTTTCTTCTCCTAACTTATTTTGTAGACTGAAGTACACCAAAATCTTCCATCCCAGCCCATTGTGGCCAGGTTGTCTAGAGATGAAGCCAGGCAATCGACCCTTTCTGAAGGGTAGATCTTCAGGTGGGCATTTATGGCTCATGCTTCACAAAAGCCAGAGCTGATTCCCTGAGGCAAAATCTCCCTAGCAGAGGAGGAGGGACTTCATCTCTGAACTAGAAAGCAGGTCAGAATGTAACTTGTAGGAAATGGCATTTATATATATATATATATTTTTTTGCTTTTTGGGTCAGACCGGCGATGCTCAGGGGTTACTCCTGGCTCTGCACTCAGGAATTACTCTGGCGGTGCTCGGGGACCATATCGGATGCTGGGGATCAAACCCAGGCCAGCATGGGCGGCTGCGCTGAGCAAGCGCCCTACCTGCTGGGCTATCGCTCCGGACCATGGCATTAATATCTTTTACCATGAATATATACCTAGTAGATCCCAGACTCTGAATCCCCCTAAGTTCCAAAATTCATCAGAAGAATTCACTTTGGCATTACCTTTAGAATCAGAGACACGTCAGTAGCCTGGTGGCACACTGGCATAGCTCTGAACTAGGGAGAATTGATTATATTATGCTTGAATCAACGTGAGCAAGTACTCTTGGAATATCTACATGTATGTCTCACGAGGGAACCCATGGGAACAGAATATTGATCTGGGGCAAGAAAAGATTCATGATAAAAATATTTATGACATATAAAATTATGAAATCAGTTCAATTCTGCCCAAACTCACACTCTGTCTGCCCTGGAGATTCCCCAAAAGCAGGGACCAGTTCTCCACATAAGCTAAGTGCAACTTGAGTTAAGGCTCAGTAGGGTGTGTCACCCAACACTACACCTTGTGTACATGATTTATGGAAATCATGGTTCTAAAATGTGATTTAAGTTTTCAATGGTTAACTAACTTAGTCATAATTCCTCATGCCAAAGGAAAATAAAAAGGAAAATAAAAAATAATAAAGGAAGGAAGGGAGAGAAGAGGAGCAAGAAGGGTGACAGGGTATAAAGGAAAACATAAATACAACAATCTTATAGAAGCAAATAGAATTACCTTAAAAATGAAAATCAAGTATGAAATTCATGAACATTGATGCTTACTATTACATATTTCATAGATGGAGCATCCTAGCAATCCTCGCAAATGAAAATATAACAACTTACTCAGAACACAGAATGATTAACTAATGATTAATAAAATAAATGAAGAAAACTAAAGTGATATGACAAGGATTTGCTTTTTGTCTGATCTATAAAATGTATCACAATGCCCCTGGTTTTATATATGTTGTTGTAAATGAAAGAATTTCCCTTCTTTTTATTTCTACATGACACTCTATTTCACATTTTCGTTAACTATTCATCTCCTGAAAGACAGTTAAATAGTTTCCACGCTTTTAACTCTAGGAATATATAATACAATGACATAGGAAATCACTATCTGAGATATTGAATTTTTTATGTGGATAAATGCTCAGAAGTGTATTTCAGGGTTATATGATAGTTCTATTTAGAAATTTTTGAGGATCTTTCTACTGTTTTTCATTTTTTCTGAGAAATTTGCTTTCTCATTAACAGCTCATAGGGTTTTGTCAGTTGAGGATCTTTGCACTTCTCATAGAAAATTTAATTTTACTATATAGTTATGAGCTTTTTTAAGTATTTTACAATATGCTGTTATTATCTATAATGATTATACTGTATAATAGATCACTATAGCTTAATTACTACTTGTTACAAGTTGTATCTGTAACTACTATATATTTTTGTAACTTTCTCCACTGGAAATCTTTATTTCAGTCTCTGATTTAGAGAGATTTTACTTATTTTTGTTTGCTTAGAAATGATTTCTTTAGACTAGATATAAAGGCTTTTTATTGATAGGAGCACTCTGAGATATGTTTGCTCTTCCTAATCATATCATAATGCTATTTAGCATTGCTTTAGCCAGCTATTTGTCCAAATTTAATATCTATCACCATTTTTTTTTGGCATTTTTATGTGTCTTGAATCAAAGGAAAATAGTGAAAGAAATAACCCAAGCTTCATTAGAGCATAACTTTTACAATATACTTCACATAGATTCATAGTTTATTTAGGTGACTGGAAATTTAGAGATAGCTCTCAAATATCAGCTTTCAAACTATTAAAAATCAGTCTCAGAGAAATGAGATATATCTTACTTAGTATGGTGAAGCACTTGATGAATTATATTTTATACATATAGTATACTTATTATTTCAAGGGGGTTTCCTGTATATCAGATTTATGAACAATGAAAATTAATCATTGTTATTTAGTAAATTATATTAAGATTATTATTACTTTCTTTGAAAAAGTGAGCAATGGAAATACTTTATTTCCTTTTAATCATATGTTTATTTGTAAACATAAATAATTTTTAAGTTTGATGGTAGGAGCTCATTCAATAATACTAGTTATAATTGTTTTCTTTCTACTTAGAAATAAATGATCTCTAATTCTGACTTAATCTCAGAACACTATAATTGCAGAAGCTATTTTATTATAATATTGTCTACTGCTTAGTTGTTGAAATATTTGGTTTATTAAAGCAAAGAGATGAAGCAAAGTTCCTGATTTATTGATTTGTGTTTTTACCTGGCTTGAAAAAGAGTGAACCAGTGCCAATACTTTTATGCATATATTGATTTTTATGTGAAACAATCTATAACAGGGGAAGTTGGATATAGTTTAATGTGGCTAAAAAATTCTTCCTTATAAATCTTACAAGGTTTTCATGGGGTCTAGTGTATTTGAGCACTGTAGTCTGCTTTTGTTATCTTAAAGAAAAAGATAAATCTATTTTAAGTCAGGTATAGTCCCTTTCACCTGTAAATCCAAAGTAATAAAAGACCCTAAATGACTGATAGTGGAATTCCAAGCTGAAAACTAAAGTGACTAATTTAATTTTCATAACTAATAATAGATTTTTTACAATTAAAACTAACTACATAGAAAGTTTAATAAATATTTTACATTAAAGAGTAAATTAAAAATATCCTGCTGGGGACCGGAGAGACAGCACTGTGGGTACGGCTTTGCCTTGCTTGCAACCAACGGGTTTGATCCTCGGCATCCCATATGGTCCCTGAGCACTGCAAGAAGTAATTCCTGAGTACGAGCCAGGAGTATCCCCCTGCGTATTGCCGGGTGCGACCCAAAAAAAACTAAAAAAAAAAAATCCTGCTGATAGTCCCCCATCTGAATCATTCTATACATCATTTGAGATATAAACCTTACACAAAAAATCAGTATAAATATGGGAATGTAATGATTGTTATCAAAGTTTATCAATGCTTAAATCAAGGTAACTATCTCTAAGAACATTTTCAAAAACAATAGTGATAAATAGATTTATCTATTTATTAAAGAAGTAATTGTTTTTTATTTAAATTTGAATTTTGTTTGGTTTGGTCACAGTCAGCAGTGTTCAGGGACTACTGACTTTGTGCTTAGATTCACTCTAGTGGACTCATAGACACATATGTGGTGCTGGGTATCAAACTGGGTGGGCTTCATGAAAGGCAAGCACCCCACATGCTGTGCAATCTCACCCTTCCCTCCATTTTGAATTTTTGAAAAATCTTGATACACTGATAAGTTTTACAAATGTAAGATAAAGTGTAATAGAGTGGTTAGAAGAACACACATAACATATTAAAAAACATTGATCTTGCAGTTAGACATACAAAACAGATTGATTCATTACTATTGCCAATAATCATGTGAGTTAAAATTATTTAAAGTCCTCTGCTAGAACTTTAAACAACAAAGTATACTTTTTTTTCTAAATTTAATTTCTTTTTCTAGCCAAAGTTCCTTTTTCTAGTAAATTAAACATTCATTTAAATAGTTAAAAATAAATTTGCTCTTATGTGACATTAGTTTGGATGCGATTCACATGATATAAAAAAAAACTATCTTACATGAGTCGTTTTCAAGGCAAAATAACTGATAGGAGGCAAGGATTGTCCCTTCATTTTATGCAAGTGAGTTCTATGCATGGTTGGAATCTAACCACCCTGAAGCCACCATTTCATATAAATGAAATGTCTCTAGCATCCATAGAAATACTTTTACAATAAAGAAAGTCACATAACTTTTAAAAGTACCAACTTATTATGGTTCCCCTTTTTTTCATTATTATCGCTGCTTTATTTTAGGCTAACACTTAAATACTGTGTGCTTCCTATTAATAAACAAATTGTTGTAATCACTGCTATTATATAATCATAGAGACAAAAACTGAAGCTTGCTAGTGATTGTTTTGTCCAATCTCTGATTGATATTCAGGCCACTCTATTACTCAATATAGGCAACTTTAATGACTTTATTTGTCAGCATAAGAAAATATCTTATTCAAAATCTTTTAATTTATCAATATTAACCATAGGAGCCAATAGTTGGAAGAACTTCCATTGTCCAATAAATGTAACCTGACTTGAATACATCATTAATCTGTGATATCTGAAAAAATGCTACTGGAAGAGGAATTGGAGAGAAAAGGAACCTGATATAATGGTAAATAGTCAATTTTTCAATGATTTCTTCTATATATCTTTTTCTTTCACCTATACGCCACTAAAGTCATTTTTCACAACATTTTTCAATTCAGAAGATTCTCTGAGAAATCTCTGAGATTCCCTAGTAATATATAATAGATTATAGGTGAAATAATAAGATCTCCTGTGAGTTCTATGAAATGCTATTTCAGATAAACTGCATGGGAAAACCAACACATATCAATCAGAAGCAGAGTCACTTCCTAAGACTAACCAATTGCTTGATCATCAACTATTTTAGGTATGCCCTAGTAGGTATTATACTAATTTAAGTAATAATTACTATAAAACAATTTTATATATAAAATAATTACTTTTTTGTATATAAAATAATTACATTGCCAAGTCTGGCATATCAAATATCAAATATCAAATATGACACGGGTAGCTTTCCAGTCTCTGCCCTGCGGGTAGCATACTCTTGTAGTCATCTCAAAATCCAGCATTTATTGATGAACCGCGCGGCCTCAAGTGGCCACGCAAGCCGGGCTGTGATAGGCTGGTCTGCTAGGTGGAGTTCTGACGAGGGGAAGTCCAGATGTGGAAAATGGAGGTCGTCATGGAGTGGGGGGGTCGTCTGGCTTGTTGTGAGGCTCTGCTGGGGTGGTGGGCCAGGACTAGAACCTGCCATCCCTCCCGGGCACCTCATGAGCAGCTGTGCACAGTGAAAGCCAGTAGCAGCTCTGCCCCATGTCTGTCTCTGGATCAGTATACCTGGGCCGGATTAAAAAAAAGACTGCAGCAGGGTGGATCTCGATGAGGCAGGCTGTGATAGCCTGGTCTGCTGTGTGGAGTTCTGACGAGGGGGAAGTCCAGATGTGGAAAATGGAGGTCCTCATGGAATGGAGGGTCATCTGGCTTGTGAGGCTCTGCCCCATGTATGTCTGATATATCATGGATATTTGCCCCTTATCAGATGGGCATTGAATGAGTATTCTTTCCCAATCTGTGGGCTGTTTCTGTATCTTGATCACTGTTTCTTTTGAGGTGCAGAATATTTTCAGTTTTATTTAATCACATTTTTAATCTTTGCTTCCATGTGCTTTGTCAATGGTGTTTTGTCTTTGAATATGCCTTTAGTTTCCCTGTCGTAGAGCATTCGTCCTATGTTTTCTTTGATGTCCCTTATAGATTCATGTCTGCTATTGAGATCATTAAACCATTTTGATCTGACTTTTGTGCATGGCGTTAGGAGTTCTGAGTTAATTTTTGTACACGTAGCTGCCCAATTTTACCAGCACTAAAGGATGAGGATGCTTTCTTTGTACCACTTAATATTTTTGCTCCTTTATCAAGATTAAGTGATCTTATATTTGAGAGTATGTTTCAGGATATTCAGTTCTAATCTATTGGTCTACAGGTCTGTCTCTATACCAATACCATGCCATTTTAATGATCTCTGTGTTGTAGTAGAGTTTGAAGTTGGGAAAACCGATGTCTCCCATCTTGTTTCCAAGAGTTATCTATGGGGGTATTTATTTTCCATACAAATTTCAGGAGTGTTTGGTCAGTTTCTTTGAAGAATATCATGGGTATGTATCCTTCTAGGGGCAGCATCAAATCTGTATAAAGTTCTAGGGAGTATTACCATTTGATCATGTTAATTCTCCTAATCCATGAGCAGGGAATGTGTCTCATTTTTTCTCAAGTTCTCTTTTATTTCTTGTAGCAAGGTTTTGTAATTTTGTTTGTACAGATCCTTTACATTCTTAGTAAACTTATTCCTAGGTATTTGCTTTTCTTTGGCACAATTTTTAATGGGCTCGTTTCTTTAATATCCCTTTCTTATCTTTCATTATTTGTATAAGGAAAACCATTGACTTTTGGGTATTGATTTTGTAGTTTCCCACTCTACTATAGGAATCTATTGTTTCTTGGAGCTTTTCGGTATAGTTTAGGGTTCTCTAGGTATAATATCAAGTCATCTGCAAATAGTGACAGCTTGACTTCTTCCTTTCCTATCGGGATGCCCTTAATGTCCATATCTTCCCAAATTGCTATGGCAAGTACTTTCAGTACTACATTGAATAAAAGTTGTGACAGTAAGCAACCTTTTATAGTCCTTGATATTAGGGGAATTCTTTCAGTTTTTTTTCCTATTGAGAATGATGCTCGTTATAGGCCTGTAGTACATGTTTTTGATTATATTGAGAAAGGTTCCTTCAATTCTCATTTTATGAAAAGTTTTTATCATGAATGGGTGTTGGATCTTGTCAAATTCTTTTTCTGCATCTATTGATATGATCATATGCTTTTTATTTTTCTCTTACTGATATGGTGTTTTATGTTGATTAACTTGTGGATGTTGAACTATCCTTGCATTTCCGAGATGAATCCTACTTGGTCATGGTAATATTTTACCATGGTCATATAACCTTTTGATGAATCTTTGGATTCTATTTGTTAGTATTTTATTGAAGATCTTAGGATCTGTGTTCATCAGGGAGATTGGTCTGTAGTTTTCCGTTTTGATGTCTCTGTTTGATTTTGGTTTCAGGGTGATATGTGCCTCAAAGAAGCTATTTGGGAGTGTTTCTATTTCTTTGATTTCCTGGAAGACCTTGAAAAGGACTGGGAGTAGGTCCTCTTTAAAGGTTTGGTAGAACTTTCTGGTGAATCCATTTGGACCTGAGCATTTGTGTTTGGGCAGACTTTTCATTACTGATTTCATCTCCGTGATGGTGATAGGTTTGCTGAGGTATTCCAAATCTTCTTGTTGTACCCTTGTGAGGCTAAGGAATCCAAGAATTTGTCCATTTCTTCTATATTCTCTTGTTTTGTAGCTTATAGACTCTCAAAGTAATTTCTGATGATCTGAATTTCTATGGTTTCTGTTGTGATGCCCCCTTTTTATTTCTGATTCTATTTATTTGGGTTCTCTCTTTACCTTTACTTGCTAGTCTTGCAATTGCTTTATCTGTCTTGTTTGTTTTTCTCAAAGAAACAGCTCTTGGTTTCATTGATCTGTCAGATTGTTTTTTGGGATTCTAGCTCATTGATTTACATACTAAGTTTTATTATTTATTTCTTCCTGCCTGATTTGGGCTTATTCAGCTGGTCACTTTCTAAGATCTTAACCTGTGAAGTCAGACTATTCATGATGGCTGTTCATTTATTCTTTTCTGATGAATGCTTGATAAGCCATGAGCATTCCCCCTTAACACAGTTTTCACTGTATACCACAAGTTCTGATAGGTCATGTCTTCAATCTTATTCATTTCCAGTAATATTTGGATTTCCTTTTTGATTTCTTTTATGATGTGCTGGTGTTCTGCAGTGGGCTCTTTAGTTTCCAGGTGCTTGGTATGATTCTCCATTTCTGTGTGTGATTAACTTCTATTTTCAATGATTCATGGTCTGAAAAAATAGTTACCACAATTTATTTCTTTTTTTTAAAAGTCCCCCTCTCAGGAATGTTTATTGAGACACCGAGGTTTACGAAGTTCATAAGAGTTGTTTCAAAATGCAACATTCCAGCAACAACCCTAGCACCAATGTCCTCTCTACTATATCCCCAGGTTCCCTCTCACGCCCCAGTCTACCCCCCCATTGACAGGCAAGTAGCAAATTTATTTCATATTATTTAGTCCAGTAAAACATAAATAAATTATAAATAGAATTATCCGAAAACACATATATAGAAGTCACTTTGTGATGATGACTTGCTGTATGTTTTTAACCTTTTATAATCTAGTAGATGAAAATCACATTCAAGTTAGTGAGTGCCATAATCAGTGTCACATGATGGGCAGTTTCTCCTGTCCTTTATTTTTAACATATTTTATTATACCACCATGAGATAAACAATTACAAAAATGATCATGTTTGGGTTTCTGTCATACAGTGGAGAACATGAACATTTTTGTAATTGCTTATCTCATAGTGGCTATAATAAAATAAATTTCAAAAAACCTTCTTGATTTTATTGAGGTATGTTTTGTGCCCCATCACCAATGTCTCCACCTCCCTCCCCCTCCCATACCTCAACTACTTGGCAGGTTTTGTATGTCATTTCTCTCCTCTTTATCTCTCCCTCCAGCCAAAATTTCCTGCACATCGTGGAATGCAGTGCATTAAAGCACATTACTGTTTCCACTATTTTAATGTTAATCAGAGGTGATGGGCCCACTCCCAAAATTTTATATGCCAAATACCAGTAACAATTATAGACCTCATTCCGGAATGGATTGTGGCTCTTTATGTTCCTGGAGCAAGCAGATGCCCTTGGGCTCTACTAGCATGAGACAGGACATATGGAGATGTTACTGGGGCCCGCTCTAGCAAATCGATGAACAACGGGAAGACAGTGATACAGTGATGTTTTGTGGCTCAACATGTGATCTATCTTGGAGTATGTTCCATGTGCACTGGAGAAAAATGTGTACCCAGCTTTTTTGGGGTGAAATGCTCTATATAAATATCTATGAGCCCACTTTCTTCCATTTCTTCCTTCAGGGCCATTGTTTCCTTGGTGAGTTTCAGTCGTGTTGATCTATTTAGAGTTAATAGACCAGTGTTGAAATCTCCAACTACAATTGTGTTGCTGTCAATGTCTTCTTTGAATTCTGTTACTAGTTGTTTTCGGCATTTTCCTGGTCCCTCGTTAGGTACATATATGTTTAGGAGTGCAATTTCTTCCTGATAAATGTATTTCTTTATAATTAACAAGTGACCCTCACTATACCTTCTGACTTTCTTCAGCCTGAAGCCAATGTTTTTTGGATACAGTATGACCACCCTAGCCTTTTTGGAGGGGTTGTTTGAGTGAAGGAATGTTTTCTAGCCTTTTACTTTGAGCCTGTCTTTGTTCTGATTTTTCAGATTTGTTTGAAGGTAATAGAATGTTGGATTCAATTTTTTGATCAATTTTGCTGCTTTGTGTCTCTTAACTGGTGCATTTAGACTGTTGAAATTGAGAGAGATTATTGTTATGGGATTTTGTGCCATCTTTCTGTATAAGTTTGTTGTTCTTATGGGGTTTGTATCGTCTTAGAGTAACTCTCTCAGCCCTGCTTTTAATGATGGTTTGAGTCTATGAAGTTTTGAGCTGTTGTTTACCCAGGAAGCTGTGTATCGGTCCTTCAAATACGAATAAGAGTTTAGCTGGGTAAAAATTCTTGGTGAGGCATTTATTTCATTGAGATTTTTCACTATATCCCACCTATACCTTTGAGCTTAGAAGGCGTCTTTTGATATGTCTGCTGAAAGTCAAATGGAGCGCTCCTTTGTATAAAATTTCCTTCTCTGATCTTGCCACTTAAATAATTCTGTCTCTATCTATGACATCCATTATTCTTACTAGGATATGTCTCCCCTTGCTGGTCACTTGATCACTTGAATCCCGTTATTCATCTATTTGCTCTAGCAGGCGCCAGTAACATTTCCATTGGACCCTATCACGTGCCAATGTAGCCCAAAGGCATCTGGTTGATTCAGGAATATGAAGAGCCTCAAACCGTTCCTCAGGGTCTTTACAAGGAAGTCTGATCATCTTGTAGGTGGCCGGCCACGTGATCTTTTGACATCCCGTGGGATCCAGTCAGTAATGGCTCTAGTCCAGCGGTTGTCTCCAAATCGCATTACATGTCTAGCCCATCTGGTTTTCGATGCCTTGGCAAGCGAGACAGCATCCCTGATTCTGGAATAGCGACAGAGGTCAGAACTATGGATTCCTTCTCTCACTTGAGTGAGGCATGATATTCAAGGATAACTCTTTCGATTCCTCGTTGGGAGACCCGAATAGCATTCTCATCCTGCTTTTGTAGGGCCCAGGTCTCTGAGGCATATGTTAATGCAGGGAGAACCGTGGAGTCAAAGAGATGTGCCTGGAGCTGGAGGTTCTTTGTCCTTTTAGCTATTTCTTTGATGCCTTTGAAGGCATTCCATGCCTCTCTCTTCCTCCTGCGCAGCTCAGGTTTTAGGTCTAAAACCTAAAAACCTAAACCTAAAACCTAAAATCTCTTGCTGGTACCCTTAGGATTTATTGGATCTGGATACCTGCATCCTTTAACTCTGGGAACTTTTCAGTAAGGATATCTTTAACTGTTCCTATTTCCTTGGGCTTGCCTTCTTGTCCCTCTGGGACCCCAATGATACTTATATTGTTCCTCTTGGATTCATCCCAATGTTCTCTGTTCTGCGGTTGATCTGGTTTTTTTTTCTTTTTTAAAACTTGTGTATTTGCCTGAGTGCTCTCTGCAGCTCATCCTCATTCTCACTGATTCTGTCTTCTGCTGCTGTCATTCCTGATGTTGAGAGTCCCATTTGCATTTTTCATTTCATTTCATCTAGTGAGTTTTTAATTTATGATATTTCTATTTATAGTGCTCTCAGTTCTGCTCTCATTTCCTCCCTTAATTTATTGTCTTCCCTTTCCACTGCTCCATATATGTCCTCCTGTATTTTATTGGACATCTGTTATTTTTTTTTACTGAACTCTAAACATCCTTACCATTTTCTCTCTGAATCTTTGTCAGAGAGTTTATGAATTGGGAATTCCTAGTTGTTGCTTCGGGATTCTTTTTCTTCTTCCATTCTTGGAGGAGGGATCTGTTTTTAGCCAATAATGCTGTGATGGTCTGAAGGTGGAATCTTCTGGGGCTCTGCTTCTCTCTCACTGCCAGATAGGTCTCTGTAAAGGTCGTTTTTTCTGTGTTTTAGGGGTATGTTGTATTTTCAATGTTGTTCAAACAGTTAGAGTACAAAGTGTTGGTTCAATGAAATATGGAGAAGGATTACTTGTTGATACTAGAGTGGCTGCTGCCGTGAAGCCCCACCCCCACAGGTCCTAACTGGACAGGGAGCCTCAGTGGGTGGGACCAATGTCTCCAGTTCAGTCCCTGGTCTCCCACTTAGGCTGTTGGGTATTGTTGTAGTCCCAGGTTTCTGTCACTGAAACTTTGAAACCGCTCGTGTGGGTCCCTTTTCACTGGAGCACATGGGCAGTCGTGAAGCCCCTCCCCCGTGGGTCCTTCCTGAAGAGATGGGCTGCCATGCGGTGGGACCAAGGTTTCTGGTGTAGTCTTTGGTCTCCTGCTTAGTCTGCTGGATATAGTAATCTCTGGTTTCTGTCCCTGAAACTTAGAAACTGCTTGTGTGGATCCCTTTTCGCTGGTGCACCTCAAAGACATTATTAAATGTATTATATTTAAATACCTAGTATTATATTTTAACTTTTATTCTATTGTTTTTTGCAATTTATTTTAAGTGACCAATATAAAATATAAAGAAACATAGTAAATATTCTGTATTACACTATGAGTCTTAAGTTTCATAAAATTTCTATATCTATGATGAGAAAGTCACAATTTTATTATCCTTGCCACATGAAATATTCATATGGATGATTTAAAATCAGAAAAGTATTATTTAAAGTTTTATACAGAGGATATGATATAATACCTCCACATCAGATTTCTCTTCCTTAAAAATCCTTCAGGGAGAATATAATATTCTTGTATTTTAATAGTGGAACTACTACATCAACTTTTTACACAAGACTCCATTTATGAAAAAGATCAAAGTGTAGATCTGAATGTATCCGGAGGTTCTATTCTGCTATATAATTTTCTACTTTTCTCTGTAACAGCTTGTGAACATAGAAAATTCTCCAAGGTTACAAAAAAACATTGTTGGAAAATCAGTTTGTTGCCAAATTTTGAAGAAAATCCTGACTTGCAATCCAAGAAAGGAGCATTACTTTTAACTCTCTCTTCATAACCAGAACCTCAAATACACTTAATTTACTTTTCCTCTTTATAACACTGTGCTTCTTTCTTACCACCTTCATCATACTTGGGACTTTTCATATGCTTTTTCTCATGAGGTCTTAAATGAACACATAAACATCATTATTTTTATGCCCCTACTTAAAATTCCGCATTGAACACAGAGTTTGCACCCAGATATATTTGTCAAATAGAGGTACTAAAGAGTCAATAGATAACAGCACATAAATATGTAAATTGAGGATTAAATAAATCATATTGGCATGTAAAATGAATACACGAATCTTTTCAAAACTAATTTACTAGTGATCCTTTGTATGTTATCAAGAATAGAAAAGTGGGTTTTATGTTTGTTTTTTGTTGCTGCACCCATCAGTGCTCAGGGATTACTATTGGTTTTGCACTCAGGAGTTACTTGTGCAATGCTTCAGAGACCATATGAAATGCCTAAGATCAAACTTTGGTGCACTACTTGAAAGGCAAATGTCCAACCTGCTGCACTATTCCTCTGGCCCCAAGAATAACTATGTTTGCTTGTACATCTTTGATCTTGATTAATTGGTTTCCTATCACATCTGTGTAAACACATTCCTTAACCCATAATTTGGATATGTTCTCTTTCTAGATTTATTAGACCTGTTTCACTTATAAATTAATCTACCCTTAATCATTTTCAGTATGTTTTAAATAGTCATAAAACCAAGTGATCCAACTCTAAACACAGAGATAAAATGCAAATTGACCATGTTAACCTTGGCAAATATATATTCACTAGACATTTCCACTTACAAATTAAAGACATTCCTTATACTGTACTTAAAAAATTTCTGCTTTGATATATCATGATTCTGAAATTCTAAATGTACAATTCTAAGTAACGCCACAAAAATGATAAACAACACATATTAATAACAATGAGAAACAGGTGACTATATATATAGATTATATCATTAGAATTTTATTGCAATCAAATGAAATCTACATTAATTAATAAGTACAAGCTTTATATTTAATATTGTGACATGAAAGAGAAAGAATACTTAAGCATTCTATCAGGATATTATCCACTCTATATATACCATCTAAATCTGACCCCAAACCCAAAACTCCACATGCACAGGAGTTTATCAATTTAAAAAATAAATGCAACAAAGGCAGATATAATGAATCATAAATAATTCGAGGAATTGAAATACACTTTCTTGTTAGTGATTACCAGTATAATGCCTTCTGTCTCAATACATGTCCAGAGCATTAATGCTTCTCAGTCCTTTAGTTGATCAAGGAATTAAATATTGACACTGGCTTAAAGCATGTTTCATCTAATAGTGAACATCTTCAACATTACACCACCACTCTGGGGTAATTCTAGGGCTAGTGATAAAGAAAATTGTTTCCAGAGGGTAAAATTTTGAGCAGTACAACATGTTTTCCATTTTCATTGGCCACTTCATTTTCTCAAGAAGTACAAATATGCTCTGACTCATCAGCTGTTTCTAACTGCCAGTTTGGCTGAAATACCAGGTACTTGGAAGAAATAACTTGGAAAATTGGAAGCTCTAGGAAGAGCACAGAGCTCTTAAAATTAGCACAAACTTTGAAAAGTTTATGTCTCATATGAACAAATATTAATGGATATTCAATTGTGGACAGACAAAATGACACTCAAGGAAGATGAGATTATTTCCTATGCCAATATACTGTTTGATCTAAGTTTCAATAAATGAAGTTTTTTAGCTTCAGGAATATGAATTTTAGCAAATGAATTAAAAATTTTGTTTTTTCCTTTTCACTGGCCCACTTTTAATTCTTAATACTGATGATATAAAATACTAATACTAGAGAAACGAAAGAAGAATCTCATATATTACAAGGTTTCCTAGATTTACCAGTCAGAAAGCTAGTGGAATGTTGGTTTTATTGGGCTTTTCTCACAAAAGGAACAGGAATTAAGTCCCAACTATATATGTACTTACTCTGGATATAAATTTGTCTTTGCTACAAGTAAATAATGCTCCTAACAGCACTACTATCAATAGATAAATAAATTGCTTTCTATTCCATTTTTTATATCTCATAGTATTGCTTCCTAATAAGAAATTCATTTCATGATAAAGGAAATAAGTCAGTTGGGTCTTATTCATAGATTTCATGTTTATTGGCATATTGTACAAAAATGATTGTCATAAAGGGATGAAATACTTTTATGGAGGCAATTAAAATGAAAGATTTAAAATGATGACTCACTAAATTAGAAATTATTAAATACTAGAATCCTATTATTAACAAATCATGTGTCTCAGAATCAAAATGTAGGTGGTAATTTTATTATTTTGTTAGTGTAGTCGTAATGGGACCACCACATTATGGCCAGGGATCCCGATAGTTATACCAGGAGACCCTGTGTGGTAGTTTTTTCTATCCTAATTTCTTTGATACTTTGCTAAATTTTTTTTTTGCATTAAAGGGATCTGCTTCCAAATGGAAAAAAAATGCTTATACCTCACCATTTTCTACTCCATATGACAATGTCTCAATACCTTGATAATAATTGATTTTCTGTTGGGCTTCATGATCATGCTTACAAAATAGATGATCAGTTTATAATGGGGATCAAGAAGTGCTCTTCATCATTAATCATCAGGAAGATGCAAATCAAAACAACAATGAGGTTTCATCTCACACCACAGAGACTGACACATATCCAAAAGAGTAAGATCAAGTGTTGGCGTGGATGCTGGGAGAAAGGAACTCTCATCCATTGTTGTGGGAATGTTGACTGGTAAAGCCCTTTTGGGAAACAATATGGATATTCCTTCAAAAACTAGAAACTGAGCTCCCATTTGACCCAGCCAGCACTCCAGATGGAAGCCAAAAACACATAGCAGAAACACCATCTCCACTTTCATTTTCATAGCAGCACTATTCATAATATCCAGAATTTGGAAGTCAGAGTGCCTGAGAACAGGTGACTGGATGAAGTAACTGTGGTACATCTACACAGTGGAATACTATGCAGCTGTTAGGAAATACGAAGTTATGAAATTTACCTATGAATGGATGGACAAGGAGACAATCATTTTGAGTGAATTAGCCAGAGAGAAAGGACAGATATAGAATGACTGCATTTACTTCTGTGATATATATACATTCTATCTATCTATCTATCTATCTATCTATCTATCTATCTATCTATCTATCTATCTATCTATCTATCTATCTATCTATCTATCTATCTATCTATCTATCTATCTATCTATCTATCTATCTGTCTGTCTGTCTGTCTGTCTGTCTGTCTGTCTGTCTGTCTGTCTGTCTGTCTGTCTGTCTGTCTGTCTGTCTGTCTGTCTGTCTGTCTGTCTGTCTGTCTGTCTGTCTATCTATCTATCTATCTATGTATCTATGTATCTATCTATCTATCTATCTATCTATCTATCTATCTATCTATCTATCTATCTATCTATCTATCTATCTATCTATCTATCTATCTATCTATCTATCTATCTATCTATCTATCTATCTATCTATCTATCTATCTATCTATCTATCTATCTATCTATCTATCTATCTATCTATCTATCTATCTATCTATCTAATGGTACAAATATCCAAGGCCAGGAAAAAACATTAATTAGTGGTCATTACAATAGGTGGAATCAACTGAGAGTATGTGGGTGTCAGAGGTTAGGTAAGCAGAAGGAAACAGTGTGCCCTGTTGTGTGCCCTGAATCGATGAAAATGATAATACCAGTCTAGAACTGCACATTAAATATAGACAAAGGTATGTACATGATAATCTCTAAATGTATATATTGCAAGTCAGAATGTGTAAGAGAAGGAAGAGAGAGGAAGAGAGAGAGAGAGAAAAGAGATAAAGAAACTGCCATAGAGACAGGCTAGAGGAAGAGGAAGGGAATTGGTGACATTGGTGGCGGGAAATGAGCACTGGTGGAGGGATGAGTGCTGGAACACTGTATGACTGAAAGCTAAACGTGAATGAACATCTTTGTAATTGTATATCTCATGGTGGTACAATAAAATATTAAAAAAAAGAATAGATGAATTCACGAATTTACCTGCAAATGGATGGACATGGAGATTATAATGCTGAGTGAAATTAGCCTGACAGAAAAGGACAGATATAGAATGACTGGATTTATTAATCACTTGTATCACTTGTCTTCCTATTGATCATCGATTTGCTCAAGAGGGCACCAGTAGCATCTCCATACATCCTGTCACATGCTAGTGTAGCCCAAGGGCATCTGCTCACTCCAGGAACATAAAGAGCCTCAGACCATTCCATCAGGGCACGGAAATGAGGTCTATAATTGTTACTGGTATTTGGCATATCGAATACGACATGGGTAGCTTGCCAGGCTCTGCCGTGCAGGTGGGATACTCTTGTAGTCACCTCTAACCTCAAGCATTTTGTCAAATTAATAAAATCTCGAGCTTGATGTCAAATAATAAAATATGCTTAACTTCTGAAATGTTACTTATACAGAAAGGGCAATGACATTATTTGTTATAAAAACCGATGAATTTAAATTGAGCTCGAGACCTTTGTTTACTTGTTTAGGGGTCACAAAATGTGATGATTAGGGCTTACTCCTGACTGTGCTCTCGGTTCACTCCTGGCAGGATTTGGGGGACAATATGGGGTGCTGGGAATGGAATCCTGGTAAGCCCCATGCAAGGCAAGTACCTTGCCCATTTTACTCACCCTCCAAACCCAGAGAATATATTGGAAACAAATTTTTCTGCCCAACTAAAGGACTTCAAAATAAAACTAAATTACTGAATATTTCACATATTAGCGAAAATATTTTTAATATATAGGGCAAATATTATTTGGGCTGGAGTGATGGTACAGTGGGTAGGGCATTTGTCTTGCATGTGGCTGACCAGGGTTCAATCCCAGCATCCCATATGGTCCCGTGAGCACCACCAGGAGTAATTTGAATGAAAAGCAAGCATTAGTAACCCCTGAGCATTGCTGGATGTGACCCAAAGAGCAGCTCCTTATAATTTTGAGTTTGATATCTGAAGAACATCTGAAGGATCCTTCAACAAAGGGCAAAAGGAGAGAAAATGAAAACCTGTTTCTCTATTATTTACTTGTCCCTTCACTCCTAATTTAAATTCATGTGCAGGTTAGGACCCAATGAAATGTTGATGCATTGAAATTGGACAAGGATGGGTAACAAAATATTTTTGGCATAACCCGGTAGCTATGTGCTTTCTGTAGTTATTCATATATATATATATATATATATATATATATATATATTTATATATATTTGGGTCACACCGGTGGTGCCCAGGGTTATTCCTGGCTTTGTACTCAGGAATTCCTCTTGGTGGTGCCCTGGGGAACATATTGGATGCCAGGGATTTAACTTGGATTGGCTACATGCAGGTCATATGTCCTATCCTGTGTCCTATCACTGGCACATGATAGGGTCAAATGCCCGCACTGTATTGCTCCAGCCCCATATAGTGGTTAATATTTCTGATAACATTGTAATATGCTTGCATTTTGTCATTTTTTGCTATCTTATATATTTCTACAGGAATCAGCAAAGTTATTCATGTTATTATATTCGTAATTATATTGAAGTAGATTTATTTTCTTTTTCTTTTTTGCTTTGGGTTACACCCAGCGATGCTCAGGGGTTACTTCTGTCTCTACAATCAGGAATTACTCCTGGTGGTGCTCGGGAGACCATCTGGGATGCCGGGATGGAACCCGGGTCAGCCACATGCCAGGCAAGCTTCTTACCCACTGTATGATCACTCTGGCCCCTTATTTTGTTTTTCTAATCTGCATGAAGTTGGTTTTTTTATCAGTTGCACAGTGTATTTCCCAAATATAGCCACACAGTTACTTAGAACCTTTAGGAAGTATAATGATGAACAATAATCTTTTTCCCTTTTTTTTTTGGCTTTTTAGGTCACACCCGGCAGTGCACAGGGGTTACTAACGTTGGCTCCTCACTCAGAAACTACCCCTGGCCTTATTGAGGGACCTAATGGGATATGCTGGGGATTCAACCCGGGTTGGCCATATGCAAGGCAAACTTCTTATCGACTGTGCTATCGCACTGGCCCCTTGTTTTGTTTTTTCTAAACTTCATGAAGTTGCTTTTGTTTATCTGTGCACAAGTGTATTTCCCAAATATAAACACACAGTAACTTAGAACCTTTAGGATGTACTAATGCAACCTACATATATACCTTGTTTGTCCTTCTTAGCGCTGCCGTATTTAGGTCTCTTTCAGGGTCAGGGGAATGGAATCCATTGTTTTTACCGGTTTTGGCATATGGAATATGCTACGCACAGTTTGCCAGGCTCTGCTGTGCAGGCAGGTTATCTCAGTAGCTTCAAAGGCTCTCTGAGACGGGCGGGTAGAATATCTTGGCAATTCACAGACAAATCGCACCGAAGCTTCGCACCCAATAGGGACAGCTGGTATTAACAGTTGGTATTAACCTTGCATTAACATATGCCTTAAAGACCTGGGTCCCACGAAAGCAGGATGATTATGCTATTTTCAGGTCTCCCAAAGAGGAATTGAAAGAGCTATGCTTAGAATATCATGTCTCACTCAAGTGAAAGATCCGGAGCTCAGACCTCTTTTGCTGTTCCAGAGTCAGGGATGCAGTCTCATTTGCCAAGGCATCGAAAATCAGATGGGCTGGACATGTAATGCTATTTGGAGATGACCGCTGGACTAGAGTCATTACCGACTGGATCCTAGGGGATGTCAAAAGATCACGTGGCCGCCCACCTACAAGATGGTCAGACTTCTTCGTCAAGACTCTGAACGAGCGGTTTGAGGCTCTTTGTATTCCTGCAGCAACCCTATGCCATTGGGCTACACTGGCACATGATAGGGTCAAATGGAAATGTTGCTGGTGCCCGCATGAGCAAATCGATGAATAACGGGATGTCAAGTGATCAAGTTATGCTTGGAATATCACTCCTCACTCAAGTGAGAGAAGGAATTGGAGTTCCGACCTCCATCGGCGATCCAGAGTCAGATGTTATCTCATTTGCCAAGGCATTAAAAATCAGATGGGCTGGACATGCAATGTGATTTGGAGACGACCGCTGGACTAGAGTTGTTACTGACTGGATCCCACAGGATGTCAAAAAATCACATGACTTCCCACCTACAAGATGGTCAGACTTCTTCGTCAAGACCCTGAATGAATGGTTTGAGACTCTTCGTATTCCTGAAGCAAGCAGATACCATTGGGCTACACTGGCACGTGATAGGGTCAAATGGAAATGTTACTGGTGCTTGCTCAAGCAAATCAATGAATAACAAGATGTTAAGTGATCAAGTGATATTGTACTGTTGTACAATAAAAAAATAAAAAAGAAGGGTGAATATTGGCTTTGGGAATCATATACAATGCCTACAAAATAATACCTCATTATTTTATCTAATGTTGACTTTGAAGATTAATATTATGTTAAGTAAAATAAGAACATAATTGCTAACAAGGACCAGGGGCATTATTGATAGTACTAGGGGAGTAACAGTGTGTAATTCCAGGGATTGAAGTCAGGAACTCATGTGTACTAGGCCTATGTATGCTTTACCACTTGAAAAGCTTCATTGCTCCCAAAGTTAGGATGACAACGTAGCTGGGTTTTCAGAATAATAGTGTTGGTCACTGCATCTACTGAATTCTGGCAATGCTGGATATTTGATTTTATATTTTCTGAAAGGAGATGGAAAGGCTGTAGAAGTAAAAATGAATAATTATCAATTATGACCATGACCACTTACTGACTTGAGGATCATCGTCATTACATAGTTTGTCTTCTCTTACTCTGCTACTTTTCCCATTTAATATATGTGTGGTGGGTTTTACAATATATGTGACAGGTTATTTAAACAAAAGAATAGTTGGCATGATTGTGACTTCTTTTTATCTTAGTAATAGCCAGAGACGGCAGTTGGAATTATGGATTCTAAAATCTCTGATGAGAAGGAAAAGATCACACTTGTTGTAAAGGACTATGGTTTATATTACTAGAAAGAATAACAGAACTGTTTATCTAATAAAACTTCAACTATATGAAATGTTTCTGAAAACTAAATATCTGAAACAGTCAAATGTGCCCATTACCAACAGTGTTTCTAATTCCATATTTCAACCCTTCCTTTTTCTCTGGTACTAGAACCAGACCTCACAGGAACTTCTTTGTCAGCTATTTTTAAGAGACACTTCTTAAATAGATGACATGAAACTAAGAAAGTCAAAACATACTTGTCTTTTGCATATACTGGGATATGTTCCTTTTTTATTTCTTTAAAAATATGTTTCTCTTCTCAGACTGATTCTTTGGCTACGTAATTTAAATTGTTTATCATAATGATTACTAAACAAAATATGAAGACAGAAAAGGTCAGACTGTTTCCTAAAGGCCTTGTGGCAATTTACCAGTAAACTGAAATGAATAACATTTTATATATAAACACATTTCCTCCTTCATAGTCTTCATCAACGTGATTAAAAATGCACGTGGGGGGTTTATTGTTCCATACAAATTTCAGGAGCGTTTGGTCAATTTCTTTGAAGAATGTCATCCGTATCCTCATAGGCACTGCATTGAATCTGTACAGAGCTCTAGGGAGTATTACCATTTTGACAATGTTGATTCTCCCCATCCATGAGCAGGGAATGTGTTTCCATTTCCTTGTGTCCTCTTTTATCTCTTGGAGCAGTGTCTTGTCGTTTTCTTTGTACAGGTCCTTTACATACTTGGGTAGGTTGATTCCTAGGTATTTGATTTTCTGTGGCACAATTGTGAATGGAACAGTTTCCTTAATATCCCTTTCTTCTCTTTCGTTATTTGTATATAGGAAAGCCACCGACTTTTGGGTGTTGATTTTGTATCCTGCCACTCTACTATATGCATCTATTGTTTCTAGGAGTTTTTTGGTAGAGAGTTTAGGGTTCTTTAGGTATAATATCATGTCACCTGCAAATAATGATAGCTTGACTTCTTCCTTGCCTATCTGGATGCCCTTGATGTCCTTTTCTTCTGTGATTGCTATGGCAAGTACTTCCAGTACTATGTTGAATAAAAGAAGTGAGAGTGGGCAACCTTGTCTTGTTCCTGATCTCAGGGGGGAAGGCTTTCAACTTTTCCCCACTGAGAATGATGTTTGCTGTGGGCTTTTGGTAGATGGCTGTAACTATCTTGAGGAAAGTCCCTTCATTTCCCATATTCTGGAGGGTTTTAATCATGAACGGGTGCTGGATCTTGTCAAATGCTTTTTCTGCGTCTATTGAAAGGATCATATGGTTTTTATTTTTTCTTTTATTGATATGATGTATTATGTTGATTGACTTGCGAATGTTGAACCATCCTTTCATTCCCAGGATGAATCCTACTTGGTCATGATATATAATCTTCTTGATGAGTCTTTGGATTCTGTTCGCTAGTATTTGTTGAAGATCTTAGCATCCGTGTTCATCAGGGATATTGGTCTGTAGTTTTCTTTCTTTGTGTTGTCTCTCCCTGCTTTGGGTATCAGGGTGATATGTGCCTCGTAAAAGCTGTTTGGGAGTGTTTCTGTTTCTTCTATTTCCTGGAAGAGCTTGAAAAGGACTGGCAGTAGGTCCTCCTTAAAGGTTTGGTAGAGTTCACTAGGGAATCCGTCTGGACCTGGGCTTTTGTGTTTGGGCAGACTTTTAATTACTGTTTCTATTTCCTCAATGGTGATAGGTTTATTCAGGTATTGGAGGTCTTCTTGTTTCAGCCGTGGGAGGTTATAGGACTTCAGGAATTGATCCATTTCTTCTAGATTCTCATGTTTCACGGCATACAGGCTCTCAAAGTAATCTCTGATGATCTTTTGGATTTCTGTGGCTTAGGAAAGCCTCTTCAACAAGTGGTGTTGGGAAAACTGGGCAGCAACATGTAAAAAATGAATTTGGACCTGTGTCTAACACCATGCACAAAAATCAGATCAAAATGGATTAAAGATCTCAATATCAGACTTGAATCCATAAAGTACATTGAAGAAAATATAGGAAAAACCCTCCACGACATTGAAGCTAAAGGCATCTTCAAAGGTGAAACATCACTAACAAAGCAACTAGAAGAAAAGATAAACATATGGGACTACATGAAACTAAAAAGCTTCTGCACCTCAAAAGAAACAGTGACTAAGATACAAAAGCAGTCCACAGAATGGGAAAGAATATTCACCCAATACCCATCTGATAAGGGTTTAATATCCAGGATATATCAGGCACTGGTAGAACTTTACAAGAAGAAAACAAACAACCCCATCAAAAAATGGGGAGAAGAAATGAACAGAAACTTCAGCAAGGAAGAAATTCAAATGGCCAAAAAACATATGAGAAAATGCTCATCATCACTAATCATCAGAGAGATGCAAATCAAAACAACAATGAGATACCACTTTACACCACAGAGACTGGCACATATTCAAAAGAGCAAGAACAACAAGTGCTGGCGTGGATGTGGGGAAAAGGGGACACTCATCTATTGTTGGTGGGAATGCCGGCTGGTACAGCCTTTCTGGAAAACAATATGGACTTTCCTCCAAAGACTAGAAATTGAACTCCCATTTGACCCAGCCATACCACTCCTGGGAATCTACTCTGGGAAACCAAAAAGACGCAGCAGAAACATCATCCCTACTTTTATGTTCATAGCAGCATTATTCACAATAGCCAGAATCTGGAAGCAACCAGAGTGCCCGAAAATTGATGACTGGATAAAGAAGCTTTGGTACATCTACACAATGGAATACTATGCAGCTATTAGGAATAATGAAGTTATAAAATTTGCCTATAAATGGATGGACATGGAGAATATTATGTTGAGCGAAATTAGCCAGAAGGAGAGAGACAGATACAGAATGACTGCATTTATTTGCATGGCATAAATATATATGTACACATTATGATACCAATATCCAAGGTCAAGTGAAACATATATCAGGAGGTCCTGTCAAAGGTGGAAATTATCACAAACGTGTGGGAGTCAGAGTTTAGGTAAGACAGAAAATGGAACAGGGTGCTAATAATAGTCGAGGGTACTAATGCCAACCTAGAACTGAGCATTAAATAGAGGCAAAAGGATACACATGACAACCTTTTAATGTATGTTCTGTAATCCATAGTCTGGAAGGGAAGGAAAAGAGAAAAGAGAGAGAAAGGGAAAGAAATAAAGAACCTGCCATGGAGCAGGGTTGGGGAAGGGGAGGGAACCGGGGATGTTGGGGGTGGGAGATGGGCACTGGTGGAGGGACGGGTGCTGAAACACTGTATGACCAAAACCCAGACATGAACATTTTAATTGTATATCTTTTTTATTTGTATATCTCATGGTGGTATAATAAAATACTTAAAAAAAATAAAAATGTCTTTTAGATTTTGCATCATAATATTATTAAACTATTGACACAGTGAAATGTAAGTGGAAAAGTTTTGCAGCCTAATAACTCACTTGCTGGATTCAAAAGCTCAAGTCTTTTATTGTTTTGTTTTACTGCTTTTGGGTCACGCTCAGCTATGCTCAGAGTTACTTTTGTCTCTATGCTAAGGATTCACACAAGTGTTGCTCACGAGACCATTTGTGGTGTCAGTGTTGATGGAAGCAGATGGGTTTCATGCAACACAAAAGCCTTACCCACAGTACTATCTCTTGAGCCAGGATATTAAAGTTTACAATAATATTTTATTCTTAAATTATTGTCCTGGAATAACCTTTCCTTTTTCTTTATTTCCAAAATACTTGAACACGTTTATTGTCAATAATAACCACAGGTAGGCTATTTTTCAAAATGACAGCAACGCAGTAGCTAGCTGGAAACCTGTGACACTGGTTCAGCTACCCATATAGGTGAGTTTAGTACATTATCTTAGAGATTTTTCTATCATACAGTGATAGAAAATGATACTAGTAATAATCAGGGCCTCCATTGCTGGGCAATTGTAGCCATGCTGGCCACAAGGTAGTCCACTATCACACTCACTATCTTTACTTCCAGTAGAGTTCTTTAAATTTGACAAATTATTATCATTTACATGTCATTGCTAAAAGAAAAGTCATGATTTACTTCAGGATATTCAGTACATTACAAAATACATTTATAGTAACTATCTTGACAGTCTATGCTTAGATGTGTAAGCACAAAAATCTATGATGGTTGGACAACAAAAATAGAGAACTGAAACATTTCTCAGATTTATTCTCAGTAAGTGATACCTGTGTCTGAATCTCTGGATTAATGAATGATATCCATTAAATCACACTTCCTTCATTATTTATTTTCTCTGTGTCTCTGCTGTCTTTCTCTCTGTCTCTTTCTCTTACTTTCTCCCTCCTTTTCTCTCCATTTTTTTATTCTCATTCCTAGAGATAACAGCTGGAACTTTCATTTCTTTGCTACTTCAAAAATGGTATTGTGTTGTGTCTCTAGACAGTCAATTAATATTTACATTTATTTGGAGGTGTTTAAAAGAGTTTGCCTCCCACTTGGCAAGCCTGGCAAGCTTCTCGTGTTGTATTTGATATGCCAAATTCCAGTAACAATTATATTAGGTCAATCCCATGACCTAATATAATGGTTTGAGCTCTTTATGTTCCTGTAGCAAGCCGATACCCCTGGCTCTACTGGCATGAGACAGGACATATGGAGATATTACTGGTGCCCGCTCTAGCAAATAGATGATCAACGGGATGATCGTGATCGTGATTATTTTTTATTAATTACAAATATCTTGTGTATTTCTTAATCACAATCATGATCACGATCTTCCCGTTGGTCATCTATTTGCTAGAGCGGGCACCAGTAATATCTCCATATGTCCTGTCTCATGCCAGTAGAGCCAGGGGCATCAGCTTGCTACAGGAACATAAAGAGCTCAAACCATTATATTAGGTCATGGGAATGACCTAATATAATTGTTACTGGAATATGGCATATCATCACACAACACGAGAAGCTTGCCAGGCTTGTCGAGCGGAGGCAAACTCTTTTAAACACCTCCAAATAAAGCATTTATTGATGAACCGCGCGGAAGCAAGCGGCCGCGCGAGCCGTGCTGTGATGGGCTGGTCTGCTGGGTGGAGTTCTGACGAGACGGAAGTCCAGAAGTGGAAAATGGCGGTGCCCGTGGAGTGAGGAGGGGGTGGTCTGGCTTGTTGTGAGGCTCTGTCGAGGTGGTGGGCCAGGGCTAGAACCCGCCATGCCTCCTGACTGCCTCATGAACGGCTGTGCACAGGGAGAGCAAGGAACAGCTCTGCCCCATGTGTGAGTCTCTGGACCAGCATACCTGGGCCGGATTGAGGAAAAAAGCTGCTGCAGAGTGGGTGTCGGTGATCCGGGCTGTGATGGGCTGGTCTGCTGGGTGGAGTTCTGACGAGACGGAAGTCACTTCCACTTCCACTTTCTTCTTACAGCTTCTTTTATAGCTAGGAATCCGCCCAAACTTCCCAGCCCAGCTCATTCTGGGCTGGGCTATTTTTGTAGCTCGCTGCCCAGGGCTGGTAGCCATAGTAGCTGGTAATACGCAGAATCCGCTCCTTGATGGACGTGAGCCCCACTGGTCCACTGGTGAGGTCTTCCACGGAGCGTGACCATTTCAGATCCTCTTTAATCGCCTCGTCCACCACCAGATACTTGAGCTGCCGGAGCTGGGGGCTGATGTCAGACAGTCTCCGGGGACTAACATCCGGTGACCTCCTCATGCCAATGGTGATGCTTTTGCCCCTGGGTGTGCCGCCGGGAAACTCTCGGATCCCCATAGGCAAAGGCAGAGTGCGGCCGGGGCGCCCAGACTTGAGGCTGGAGGGCCACGGGCCCGAGCAACCTGCAGCCGCTGACCCGACAGGGGTGGGGCGCGGTGCCCGCCGTGGGTCCGCCAGGAGCCGTGGGCTCGGTGCAGTCTTAATGCACCTACAAAATAGAGATAGAGAAAGGAAAGGATGCTAATATGATGTATAGTGATCATATCATAATATATAAATACATCATTCAGTAATAGATCATAAAATAAATCAAACAATTGAAAGGATTCTTGCTGTTAAATAATTCATTAATGCTTGGATTTTCTAGGAAGAGATTGATTCTTACTTAAAATTTTAACAGAAATATTCATATTGTTAAGCAGTTAACCACTAGCGGCCGCACGGTTTATCAATAAATGCTTTATTTAGAGGTGACTACAACAGTATGCCACCTGCACGGCAAGCCTGGCAAGCTGCTCGTGTAGTATTTGATATGCCAAATACCAGTAACATTTATATTAGGTCATTCCCATGACCTAATGTAATTGTTTGAGGCTCTTTATGTTCCTGGAGCAAGCGGATGCCTTTGGGTTCTACTTGCATGAGACAGGACATATGGAGATATTACTGGTGCCCGCTCTAGCAAATAGATGATTAACGGGAAGATAGTAATAGTAATAGATAGTAATTCATATTGTTGCCAAAATTAAAACCTAAAACACAGAATGACCATGTACAAGTAAAAGACTATTGGAGGAAAATATCAATACAAAAACACAGTCTTTAATTATGAGAAATGAATATTGTGAAATAAACAAATGTCAGACAGAAGTATAACATTCAGTGGTGGAGAGCCATGTTGGAACTTGATGATCTGCGTGTGCAATGATTTCGTATGCCTAAAGTATAAATATTTATACGATGCAGACTCTTATCTCAATAAGAAGAGATGAATTATCAGGAGGATGTCATATACAAACTGAGATCAATTGTCAGTTTGTTAGAGCTAAATGAATTTGAAACTCCAGTAAAAAAGAAAGCAGTTCAAATTAAGTAAAAATAATTAGATCCCAAATTTATACTGATCTACAAACAAATGTACCAGATTTTACAGTCAGCAAGAAATTGAACTATCAAAGTTATAAAAAGAAGCTAAAATTTTAGTCCAATAATAAAATATTTCAAATTTATAAGGTAATATACAAATTGTATGGGTCCCTTATGTAAGCATATTGAAACGTACAATCAACAATTACAGAACTGCAAAAATAGACAAAACCTCTCATAATGCAATAATTTTAAATTTCAGTCTCAATATCTAACAAAATCAAAAATGATACTATTATTATTATTATTATATCACTGTATCACTGTATCACTGTCTTCTTGTTCATCATTGATTTGCTGGAGCGGGCACCAGTAACATCTCCATATGTCCTGTCTCATGCTAGTAGCGCCCAAGGGCATCTGCTTGCTCCACGAACATAAAGAGCCTCAAACCATTACATCAGGTCATGGGAATGAGGTCTATAGTTGTTACTGGTATTTGGCATATCAAATACCAAATACCAAAATGATTGTTACTGGTAATTGGCATATCAAATACGACATGGGAGGCTTGCCAGGCTCTGCCATGTGGGTGGCATACTCTTGTAATCACCTCTAAATCCAGCATTTAGAGATTATCTATAAAAAAAATAAACAGCAATGATCACTGAAGATGAGTTTGTGGGTTTTTTTTGCCATTTCTTACATGTTATCTTCAGAAATTATAAAGGTTATGTCTGAATATTGTAAAAAAAATGTAATAGTACCATTGTCACTGTATCTGCTGGAGACAGACAACAAGATCCCCAATACATACCTAAACCACAACCCCTATGAACATTTTTATCCTATGTATACATAACTATGATAAAAGTTTAATTTTAAATTAGTAAAGAATGAAAAATAATGAAAATAAAAATGAACTACACAACTACTAACTTTCTATGTTTATGTGGTCTCTCAAAATCTTATTCTACTGTACTCAACCTTTTGGGATGTGATGAAATGTTTACACATTTCATCAAAGACAAAGTAAACTAGTAATTACCTCATATAGCTTTAAAACATCCTTTTATCCTTATTTATTATTTCATCATATTTTATAGGGATATTGAAATCTACAAATTATTTTATTTCAGATTTGCTTTAATATTTATATAATAAATTAATATATTGTTTTTTATTTATGTTAGACTACTCTGCATTTTCTTGGACTAATGTAACATAAAGTAATACATTGGGGGTGTCACAACTTCAGGCGCTCTGGGGTTACTTTGGCTCAGAGGTGATGGGTGCTTGGGTGACCACATGGCTGTGGAACTAAAACAGGGATTGGCCACATACAAGGCAAGCACTTTAATCATTTTACAGCCCTCTGCCCTCAGTACATTGTTGTCTTCACATCAATAAATGTGAGCTTAACCATGATTTACGTGCATATTTATAAAATTGGTCCAAAGTTTCATCTTTTTGACCTTGTTTAGTATTAATATCAATAATTGTCTTGTCTTCAAAAAGTACTTAATAGTATCCTTAACAATTTGAATAAAATTATACATTATATTGCTTAGCTGTTCAATATGTAATATTAATATTGGTACTCTTTTTTTTAGTTTATAAGATATCTGTTTTATTTTTTTTTAATTTAATATTGGTACTCTTATGCCAATAACTGAGTTTCTTATAGTCCCCTTAACAAGATAACAAAATCATAATGAACTCTTTTCTTGATTGAAACCAGTGACTACAACATACTTGAACCTATAGTTTATATTTAGAGAATTTTTTTTCATAATTCATTGAGTTTTTCAAAGCAGTTTTAGAGAAACTAAATATAGTAGAGGATGCATGCCTTTAACATGCATGATTGAAGTTAATTCCCAGTCACCTGTATAGTCCATAGAGTACAGCCAGGTATAATCCTTGAGACCAAAGCCAGTACCAAATCCTTACAACCACAAGGGAAGGCTCAAAGACGAAATGAAACGGGCTGGAGTGATAGTCCAGCAGGGAGGGCATTTGCTTTGCATGCAGCCGAACCCGGGTTTGATCACCAGCATCACATATGGTCCCCTGAGCAGTGCCAGGAGGTAATTCCTGAGCGAAGAGCTAGGAATAACCCCTGAGCATCATCGGGTATGACCCAAAAAAGCAAAAAAAAAAAAAAAAAGAAATTTTAAACTCTCTACTAGATTTTATTGAACACGTTTTAATAAGTGTTTGCTTTTGTTCTCTTAAATTAAGCAGGTCTTATGAGGGAGAGACAGTGAATACAGTGTGATATGCTTAGGCTAACTCTTGCTCTTTGCTCAAAGATCAATTGTAGGAATGTTTAGATAGCAAGCCTAGTGCTAGAGATGGAGCCATGTGAGGTGAGCATCTTATGCCTAGACAATCTCATCTCTCTGAACCTAGTTCTTACTACTAAAATTCATTGGTGAGGCCGTAAATACGGTTCAATGACAGCATGCATGCCTCACAGGTCTGAGACAGTCAGTTTCTTCATCAGTACCACAAAATAAAACGGATACAATGTATTTCAACCTAATTTCTCCATGCTTCCTATCTGTAACCTGTAATTTTTTTATTTTATTATCAATGGTATCACTTGTATCACTTGTCTTCCCATTGTTCATTGATTTGCTCAAGCAGGCACCAGTAACATCTCCGTGTGTCCCATAGCATGCAAATGTAGCCCAAGGGCATCTGTTTGCTCCAGGAACACAAAGAGCCTCAGGTCATTCCTTCAGGTCACGGGAATAAGGTCCATATTGTTACTGGTTTTTGGCATATCAAATACAACACGGGTAGCTTGCCAGGCTCTGCCCGTGCAGGTGGCAGCATTACTATTAACTCAAAAGTAGAAAAATTAAACTTAACTGCAGCATCCTTTATTCTCACTAAATACCAAGCTTGAAGAGTTTGACTCAGAGAATAAAAACTCCAAAATTCAGTTAGAATTACAATTTGATTGCCAAACATCATATTCTTCATGAAATGAGGTGACTGTATGATTTATTGTCCAAATTAATCAGAATTAGTTATGAAGGCTGTCAGATTTCTCGGAGAAAACGAATACATCTTTGACTTGAAGGGAAGGAGTTTTGATGATTGCATCCTACTAATACTCATTTAACATATTATTTAATGTAAAATTATGCCATGATGTAAACTTTATAATTGCCTCCCCAATAAAAAATAAAAGATTATGAGTAAACAAAACAGCCAGAATGCAACATGAAATAGGATATACGATTTGCTGTATACATTGAAAAGATTTATTATATTTTATGCTCTTTTGGGGGATCATTCCTGTCAGCGGCTAAGGAAACTACTGGAAGGGCACAGAGGACAATATGGAGTGCTAGGAATTGAAACTGGGTTGAACACATGGAAGGCAAATTCTGCTCTTTGTACTATTGGTGAGGCAATGGAGAAATTTTTAACATAATATAGTGCAAGTAGATCACAAGCAGTTCTCATTTAAATTTCCATTTACACCCAAACATATTGATGAAATGAAATTTCATAGAAGTCAATTTAAAGAATTTGATATCCTTGATAATCAATAATGGGCCTGTATATTTTAATCAGAATAATGAGCTTAATCTATGCATAATTATATAATTCCAGATTTTTTTAAACAAGTATGTTGCAAATGAACTGACCTTCATTTACAACTAGAAAAACTCTCAATTCCACCTGTTAATTGACTTTAACTGGTGACTAGATAAATTTAAAAAATATGCAATGACATCACCATCCAAGTGTGTATCTTCTTCTTGGGCAGACAGGCCAGGTGCTAGTTAACTGAATCCTACAATGGGGAAGATTTTAGGATGCCAAGCAGACATAAGAAAGTTGGAAAAAATGAAGGTATGATGCTAAAACAATGGGGTTCTGAGCAAAATTAGACCATACAAATATTTTAAGGATATGGAGGGCTGAGTCAATTGAAGACAATGAAAACAAAAACAAACCAATAAGTTCCACAGTCATTAAAGTATAGAAAATAAATCAAAATGGACTGTGTTCAAGAGGGAAAAGAAAATCATGAGCTGAGAGGTAAGCATGGGTAAATCATAGCTGAATTTGTAATAAATGCATGCAAGTGTTAGTAGTTTAAAAACAATGGTGTGATGAGAACAATTTAAAGCTTAGAAATGAACTGAATCAACTCTTTTTTAAAAGGATCGACTTTTCAAACTGTGGGATAAAGGCTTTGGGACTAATCAGAATAGAAAATAAGAGTTCGCATGTGTAAAACATGTATAAGTCTGCTTTGATATCTGACTTAAATGTTTTTCTATGCCATGTTTCCAGTTTTATAAAATGGCTATAGGCAGAAAGCAGACTGTTTGCTTATATTTGGGAGTAAGAAATGTGAATTGATTAGAATCTAAGGAAAAGTTTTATTTTTGATAATTTTATCTGTTTGTTCCACACAACATCATTGTCAATATCCCTCCACTAATGTTTCTATTTGACCTCTATCTCCGTGCCTATCCCCTTTAGAAAACTGTTTTACTCTTTAACTTTAATTATTATATTTTGGTAACATGTTTGCAATAGTGTTCATGTTTGCTTGTTTGATGTAGAGTTGCTTCACCTCACTTCTACCAAACAACCCAAGATCCCAGATCAATGTTATCTTGTTACATCCAATCTCTCAGTATGCGTCGCTTTCCCTACAATACAGCCCCTTACCTAACAATTTAGGTTTTTAATCTAGAGCCAAGCATTTGTCATCGTTTGACACTTCCCATCATAATCAGAAAGAAAATAAAGACTGCTTTAAACTAACATTCCTTGATACATGGTTGTGTTTACTTTGTTATAATAATAATAGAAATTTGACCCAAAAAGATGTTTTCAATACAATACAGAAATAATGAGGCATAAAATATAGCCATAAATACAAAGATTAAGGGTATTGCCTTGCATGCAGTCAGCCCAGGTTTGATTCCTGGAGCCACAATGGATCTCTACAAGAGGCACTGGTTGTTGCCTGGATACCACAGCCAGTGACATGTGTGATCCTAGAGAGTGAGCATTACTGCAGTGGCCTGAATAATTACCAGCACTGCAAGTTCTCATATCTTGAATAACTGGTCCAGATGTATATGAATCACTGCAGAGATCCTGGTAAACCATGGGGCCCCTCCCAAGTGAAGACACTAATTTTTTTTAATTCCAAACTATTTTGTAGACTGATGAAAATAAAATTGTTTCTTCAATGCTTATATAATATTTTAAGCTATTAGTGAGAGGGATTGAGTGAGAGTCACATATATAAAAATTATTTTCCCCAAATCAACAAAGACATAGAAAACTGGGTTGGAGCCATAGTACAGTGGGTAAGTGTTTGCTTTGCAAGCTGCTGACCTGGGTTTGATCCCTGGCATCCAATACGGTCCTCCAAGAACTGTAGGAGTAATTCCTGAGGGCAGAGCCAAGTCTGAGCATTTCCAGGTCCGACTCAAAGGACAAAAAAAGAAAAAAAATAAATAGAAAATTGACTTAAACTCTTCAAAAGTGATCACTTGATCATTTGATCACTTGATATCCCATTGTTCATTGTTTTCCTCGAGCAGGCACCACTAACATTTCCATTTGACCCTATCACGTGCCAGTGTAGCCCAATGGCATCTGCTTGCTTCAGGAATACGAAGAGCCTCAAACAGTTCGTTCAGGATCTTGACGAAGAAGTTTGACCATCTTGTAGGTGGGCTGCCACTGATCTTTTGACATCCTGTGGGATCCAGTCAAAAACAGCTCTAGTATTATTTTTCTTGAATATTTGCATAAAAAGAATAAATAAATTCTGTTAGCTTATTCATGAATGTACTATCATACATTATACAGTGCACTGAATCTGTGGCCACTCATAGAAAATATATGCCAGTATGACAGGATTAACTAGAACTTCCACCTATATAGCTAAAACATTTTCAGAGTAATATTGAAGTTCAAGGGCTTGTAGGTTAGAGATCACATTTAGCATAAGCAAATGCATTTTCTTTCGAGAAGAATGTTGCAAAACTTAATTATCTGTAAGATAAGGAGAAAATTATTGATGTCAAACATTTGCACTAAACTTTTGTAATGTGTTTGTATTTTGTAGTTCATTTGCTCTTGTATATTACTGGTCTACTGGTCTAATGTAGTGGAATATGTTAAAATTAGTTTAAAGGTAGATAATTTTGGGCCTACACAAATAGAGAAATATAATAAGTTAAGATAAAAAATCTTAAAATCGTAGTACTCTGGAAAGGAAAACATAACATACATCTTTATAATGAAAACTACTTATCAATGTTTATAGCATGACCTGACAAGTGACCTTATATATCTTTTAGTATCTTTTGTGGCATCTCAAATCTTAATTTCCAGGAAGCTTAAAGATTTATTTTGAAATTACAGTCATTTGACAGAAGAGATATTATTTTTATGGATTTAGTTTCTAAAAATAAGTGTTTCACTTAAAAAATTTACCCATAAAATATACCAAGTTATTGGGCAAATAGTAAATTACTATAATTTAGTAATTATTGAGCAAGTTATTATGTTTTGGAAAGTAGAAATTTGTCCCACACATGAGTGATTTGTACTAAATTCTACTGATAAAATATATGGATAACAATATGTAAAATTTAGTGAATAAATTAGATGTCAGGAGACTGAATACTTGAAGATTCCTCTCTCAAAGTAGAGTTATCATTACAAAATTGCTCATGCATCACAGGATATTGAAGAGATATTGCAAAGACACACTGGTGAAGAAATGTGTAATAAGCAATACATTCTTCATTCTGAGAGATGAACTCAGACACTTTACCAATGTCATTTTCTAATATTTGCAATATATGTAATTGATAATGAAGTTCAAAGTTACTACCATGGACAAATATGTACCTGAAGCCAGAAAATGTCTAAACATATCTAAAGTGTATGTTCAAATCTTAACTGAAATTTTTATCTTAGAACAATTGCACTGGCCAACATGTTAAGATTTGCTGTAGGTTTCTGCCTTGGAGATCTAAATTGTCTTTGAAAGTGAGAAGCTCTATACAGCCATAAAACTGCCTGTATTCAAAGAAAATTTCTCATGATAACTCATAGACCTGAAATGATAAAATTATGGTTCAAAACTGGTCAATTTTAATAAACCACAGCCAATTCACTCAGGAATATTTTTAAAAATTATCAAAATCTGGGTAAAAACATCTACATACCTCTTACTTTACAAAGAATTCCAGTAGTTCAAATAAAAAGAGTTCTCAACAGGATGTTTGAGCTAAAAGGTAAATTACAGGAGCATTTTCAAGAAAATTGCATGCCAGACATTGATGAGTGCTTTGAAGATTAAAAAAAAAAACCTTCAGTAACCAGCCTAACTTGCAGATGCCTTTCTTCACATAATCTGGTTTAACATGTCCTTACAAGGTAATGGAAAATATTTCTACTTCAAAATCTAAATCTCTGCTTAAAATTAAGGAACTATATATTATATGTATATCTAAAAGCCCAGGCTAAAGTCACCAGGTTTTCATGGAGATGGAGCTTGGATCCCTTTCCAACACCTCAGTCCTGTCCGGGAGACCTAGTGGACTTGCTCCCAAACTGTTTCCTGGCTTTTTGGCATTTAATCAGAGACAAAGGTACACAGGGCAGAGCTTCTACTGGGTCTTCCTGTGCTCAACTGATCATTAGACGTCTAGGAGGGAGGGCAGGTTCTGGACCTGGCCTGCCACCCCAATGGAGCCTCAGAAGAAGCCAGAGGAACCCCCACACCGTGATAGCAGCCATTTTCAATATCCAGACTCCACAGCTTGTCAGAGCTCCACCCAAGAAAGAAAATGATCTTGTCAGAGACCCACCCTAGAGAGAAGCCTATTTCAAGCCCATGTATGCTTGTCTCAGCAACTAAAGTCACAGGGCTTCCGAGAGATGGAGCTGGAGGTCCCTTTCCACCACCTCTGTCCTGTCCAGGAGGCCAGGGGGCCTCCTGGACAGGACCCACGAACTGCTCTAGGGCTGTTGATCGTGAACCAGAGACACATATACATGGGCTAGAGCTGCTACCAGTACATCAGTAAATACAAGAACTGAGAGCATACCTACTACTGAGAGTATCCCACCTGCCCAGCAGAGCCTGGCAAGATATACATGTCATATTGGATGTAGCAAAACATTAACAATTATAGACCTCATTCCAATTATAGACCTCATTTCCATGACATGAATGAATGGTTTGAGGCTCTTTGTATTCTTGAGGGAGCAGATGCCCGTGGGCTATACTAGCATGCAGCAGGGATGAATGGAGACCTTATTGGCACCCACTTGAGCAAATCGATGAAGAACAGGAAGACAACTGACAATATCTGAAATATATGTATTTATACATATTTATATATACATATATCTGTATGTAGATACAGATATATGTAGATATAAAACATATTAAATATGTATTTATATAAACACTTTTACTGGTTTTAGAATATTGTATAAGCATCGGGAGGCTTGCCAGGTTCTGCTGTGTGGTTGATATACATATATATATATATATATATATATATATATATATATATATATGTATATATCACTATCACTATCACTATCTTCCCATTCATCATTGATTTGCTTGAGGGGCCCCAGTAACATCTCCATATGTCCTATCCCATGCTAGTAGAGCCCAAGGGCATCTGCTTGCTCCAGGAACATAAAGAGCCTCAATCCATTTCGGAATTAGGTCTATAATTGTTACTGGTATTTGGCATATCAAATACAACACGGGTAGCTTGCCAGGCTCTGCCGTGCAGGTAGCATACTCTTGTAGGCATCTCTAAGTCCATCATTTATTGATGAGCGGCGGCCATAAGCGGCCGCACAAGCTCAGGCTATGATAGGCTGTTCTGCTGGGTGGAGTTCTGACGAGAGAGAAGTCCGGATGTGGAAAATGGAGGCCTTCATGGAGGGTGGGGGTCGTCTGGCTTGTTGAAAGGCTCTGCTGGAATGGTGGGCCAGGGCTAGAACCCGCCATCCCTCCTGGGCACCTTGTGAGCGGCTGGGCACAGGGAGAGCAAGTAGCAGCTCTGCCCCATGTCTGTCTCTGGATCAGCATACCTGGGCCGGATTAAAAAAGACTGCAGCAGGGTGGATCTCGATGAGCCGGGATATGATAGGCTGTTCTGCTGGATGGAGTTCTGTGTGTGTGTGTATATATATTGTTTTGTTTTGTTTTTGGAGAAGGTAGCTTTAAGACAGAAAAATAAATCTTCACCAAAGATTCCTGTTACCTTACAAAGCAGCTGTTAGAAGGGGCAGTGTTCTTCAGTTAGGTGATAATGAGAGGTGGCATGATGATTTTCTGACAAAGATGTGGAACAACGAGGATGAAGAGAGTCCAGGTCATATCAGTCTTCCTCCTCTCAGGAGGATGGACTTTGAGGAACTTTTTCATCAGCTTTGTGTTTCCTTCTTTGTTGTGGTCATTGTGGCTGCAGTGTCAGGTCCATTCTCTTAGTTGTTTCTCATTTGCTTTGCATTGCCGTGGCTACAGCATCCGCCTCCGCTGTTTCTCTCTGGTGTTGCCGCTGCCGTGGTTGTAATGTCTGCTTAGCCGCAGCCGTCTCTTAAGCACTGATCAGGAGAGGGGAGCTATGAGATCCTCTGAATCCAGTGATATCTGGATTGTCACAGACGATCTCGAGATATAATTTAAGCCCCTTTTCCTCCCGCCCTCTGCCTAGTGACAGTTACAGGCTCCGGCTGCCATGATGGGAAAAAAAACTGCCTTCAAAAACATTGAAACAATAGTCAAAAGAACAAAGAACCTCCTGCTCCATGCACACCTCTTTGACTCAACCGTTCTCCCTACGTTGACATATGCCTCAGAGACCTGGGCCTTACGGAAGCAGGATGAGAATACCATTCGGTCTCCCAAAGAGGAATTGAAAAGCCATGCTTGGAATATCACTCCTCACTCAAGTGAGAGAGGGAATCCGGAGTTCCGACCTCCATCGCTATTCTAAAATCAAGGATGCTGTCCCATCTGCCAGAACATTGAAAATCAGATGGACTGCTCATATAATGCGACCTGGAGATGACCGTTGGACTAGAGCCATTGCAGATTGGATCCTACAGGATGCCAAAAGATCATGTGGCCGCCCACCTGCAAGATGGTCAGACTTCCTTATCAGGACTCTAAACAAACAGTTCGAAGCTCTCAATATCCCCAAACAGACAGATGCCATTGGGCTACACTGGCACGTGATAGGGTCAAATGGAAACGTTACTGGAACCCATTAGAGCAAATCGATGAATAACGGGATGTCAAGTTATCAAGTGATCAAGTGATGTATTTATATATACATATACATATATCTGAAACAAAAAGTAGCACATTACAAAAGAAATTTTTGCAGTAATCCTGTAGTTTAATCTCACCATATTAAAATATCTGGAGAATAAATATCACTAATATTTCTATCTGTCAAATTGAAAGAAATTCACAGTCACATAGGCTTTCAGTGTAATTCTGTTCAATCTGAGAACTTGAGTTTAAGAAGAGGAAGAACACCTCATAAACTTCTTCAAATGAATGTAATCCTTCCAAGTAATATAAAGGCATTTAATGAAGTTTAAACTTTCTTATGTGAAAATGTTACTTTTTACATGTTAAAACATTCAGGATGATAATAACCTTTCTATAGTAAAGGACAAACAAGTTGGATTGAAGATGTGGCTCAACCCAACAATCCATTATCTCTTGGGTTAATGCCAAACACATACAGGCAAGCACACACACAGTATAATGTGTTTAAGTTTGAATGCATATACATGTAATAAATAAGAAAGCATGCATTTCATGTTAAATAAGTACATTTCATTCCTTATATTTGATTTCAAATATATTTTATTTGTTAGCCTTATAATCTTCTGAAAAATGATGGAACCAACACATGTGAATAATTGCTTTATAACTATATTCAGTTAGAAAATTATTTTCTAAGTCTTATATTACATTACACTTAGGCTGTAATTTTAATCACCTGGCCATAGTTTACAGTTTTCCCAGTCTTACCATTCAACCATAACAACCAACTTCTTAAATAACATCAAAAATATCAAATTAGAATAAGTATTTAAATATTTGTACTATGAGTTATATAAAACTTGGAAAGGAAAGAAATTAATATCAAGAATGCTACACTGAGCTGAACACTGATGTGTTTGTTTCAGTTTTTAAAAAATACTTTGTTTGAAGCAGTTGTTTATTAGAAGCAACAAAGCAAGAACAAAGTTGTTTATTAGAAACAACAAAGCAAGAAACATAGAGGTGGCAGCCCTTGACTTGCAGGGATGGGGAAGCTGCGGGGGAGGAAGAGCAGTTGGAGCCTCCTCCACCGCCTCCACGTCCAGGTCCTCTGAGGCTCGGTGGAAACCACAGCTGTTCCAATTGGGAACTCACAGAGCACGGCTGCCTGCCTATTGAGAGTGCTGCACCTGGCGATGACCCTCAGAATGGCCACTGCACCGCCAAAAAGGAAGCTTCTATTTCAAACCCAGGGATGCCTGATCCAGAGACACAAATACACAGGGCAGAGCAGTCTCTGGCTCTCTCTGTGTGCAGCTGACCATTAGGTGTCCAGGAAGGAAAGCAGGTCTAGCCCTGGTCTCCCAGCAGAGGAGCAAGAAGCCAGAGGAAACCCCACACCATGAGGGCCACCATTTTCAACATCCAGACTCCACAGCTCATCAGAGCTCCACCCAGCAGAAAAGCCAATCTTTCCCCGTCTCTCACATAGCAGTCACACAGTTCATCAAAAAATGCATGAGACGAGAGGCACTACAAGAGTATCCCAGCTGCATGGCAGAGCCTGGAAAGCAACCTATGTTTTATTTGATATGCCAAAACTCAGTAACTATATAGACCTCATTCCCATGACCTGAAAGAATGGTTTGAGGTTCTTTATGTTCCTGGAGCGAGTAGATGCCCTTGGCCTTCACTAACATGTAACAAGACACATGGAGATGTTACTGGTGACCACTTGAGCAAATTGATGAACAACAGGAAGATAAGTGACACAAGTGAAAAGTTTATTAGAAAAACATAATATTCTTCTAAATTGAGTAGGATAAAAAAATGAGTTGATGTTAGAGAAGGAAGAGGAAAAGTACAAGTTGGGGAGTTCAAAGAGGAGGAGAAGGAGAAATAAAAGTAAAAGGAGTCAAAGGAGGAGGAAAGATGAAGAAAGGAAAAGAAGAAAAAAAAAGAAAAGAAAAGAAAAGAAAAGAAAAGAAAAGAAAAGAAAAGAAAAGAAAAGAAAAGAAAAGAAAAGAAAAGAAAAGAAAAGGCTTTCTTGTTGCAGGACTTCTCTAAGAACCTCTGCATCTGCCCTGGATTGCCTCCTGCAGGTCACTTCATAGATAAGAGGGTAGTCTAAATTTGGCAGTTTATCTGACCATGTATTCTATACTGGCTGGTATAAATATCCTCTCATGCTACCACAATCATCGTGAGACTAGCTAGATATTACCAGCATATTTGCCTGGCCACGTTGGATCTCTAAGAAATTAGACCAGAGAGAAATGCTGTTTGCCTCCAAACAAACAAGCATGGCTCCCTGATAGCTCAAAGGCAACTAAAATACAAAACTACAGTGAAGTAGATGAGACTCTTGTGAAGGCTTGGAGAAATATTTAACTGGCATTAGTATTAGTCTTTGGTACAGAGACATGCCATCTCAGAAACCCTCTTCTCTACCCTATAAGGCTTTTCCAGGCAGATCTTGGCTCAAAATATTAGCACATAATAGGGCCTAGGTGAGGTGCTGGGAGAAATTACCTAAGAGCATTTGACCCTTCATGCTTCCCATAATAGTGGGAGGTCTGAGTTGCAGGGGGTATAAAGCCATCCTGCTTCCTCCTTCCTCTCTCTCTCTCTCTGGCTCTTTTTTGGGCTCTCTCTTTTGGGGCTCGCACCTTCTTGGGAGTCTTGTCTTTGTCTCCTTTTTTACAGGACCTTAACACGTGGTGGGTGCCATCTTGGCCTATACGTGGCTGGGGTTCTAGCCGGGAATCCTAAGCACTGGGTTTTTCCTATTGCTGATTTGTATGCCTGAAGGTGTGATAAGTAAAGCCTTTTAAAACTGCATTGGATTCCTGAGTCTTCATCCATTCCCGCTGGCTTCGGAGGTAGAGGGAACTCGCTCCCCAGTACTGTTGGGGACCCGGTGGTGTCCCCCAACATCTGGCGTCCCTGGGTGGGCATTCCCACACTTTCTATAACTTATGTAACTATAAGTAAATATTTTCATCTAAGCAAGGTAGTTTTTAACTTGCTTACAAAATGTTAGAGGAAAGAAAAAGAGATGAAATGTGTTCAAGAAATAACACAGTCCTCTCTAGAGAAGAGATGGGCCAGCAAGAAACAGAGGCAAAGAAAGTGAGATAATGTGTTTAATGAGAACACTGTCTTGAAGATCAAGCAAACAAAAGGAATTCTGCACTGCTGAAGGTAATGTAGTCTAGCTCAACTCTTATAGAAAGCAGTCTGAGTAAAGAGTTATCAGTAAACTTAACTTTTAGCTACCTTTTTCATTTATCTTCCCATTTTTCATTGATTTGCTAGAGTGGGCACCACTAATCTTTCCATGTGTAGCCTGTTGCATGCAAGTGTAGCCCAATGGCACCTGCTTGCTCCAGGAACACAAAGAGATTCAAACCATTAGTTCAGGTTTTTGACAAAGAAGTCTGACCACCTCATAGGTGGGTGGCCACACATTCTTTGGATGTCCCATGGAATCCAATTGGCAACAGCTCCAGCAGTCGTCCCTTAATATATTATGTGTCCTGCCCATCTGATTTTCATGATCTTGGCAAACATGACAACATCATCAATTCTTGATTGTCGACAGAGGATGGAACTCTGGATTCCTTTAGCTACTCTATAACCAAGCAATTTTAATTTTGGGTGTCTAACCCTAGGACAGAAGGCACTCATTAAACAGGACTATTCATATGAATACAAATGATAAATCTGACAGGTCAAAATGTATTGTCTTAAAATTAAGTACCAGGTTTTTTTTAATGAAAGAAATATTAGAAACTTTTCTATCTACATTATCAAAATAACATGATGGACAAATTACAAAGGCATTATAAATTAAAGCTGGAAAAATAATACAGGGTGAGACTCTTGCCTGCTTGAAGACAACCCAGTTTCTATCTCCAGCACCACATATGGTCCCCAGAGCACCACCAAGGAGAAATTCATTAGCACAGAGCTAGGAGTTTGCCTAAAGCATTTCCCAGTGTTTTTCTAAGCCCTAAGTCTCAAATCTTATACTTAGAAAAACAGATATTAAAAAACTATTATTTATTAAAAACGTTGAAAATTATTACTGGAATATGGTACTGTACTCTTGGTCCTACTGACATAATACTTATTGATTTTATGTTCAGAGTTTTGGTTTTCAGAGGTATATGCTGTTTCAAAATTTACTTTAGGTAAAAGTGTGTGAAATGTTCAAAAGAAATTCTTTTTTTAAAATTAACTCAAGAAACCGTAACTAATGTTTATCATAATACATAATAAGTGTAATATTGTTAAGAGGCAGGCATTAATTGTAAGTTTCAATGATTTGAAATCTATATGTCAAGAAAGTCTAAATCACATATGAACTGTTGTAGTTAAATCAATAACATATCAAAAGCCACACACGTAAATTATGGTAACTAAAATAAAAGGGTCACTGTGTAATAATTATAGTGATGATTCACATACAAGCTTAACAGTTCTGATTTGAGCACAGTCAGTGGTATATCATAAAATATTTAAGTATACCACTTATCACTGGCTCTCCCTGTGCCCAGCCGCTCATGGGGCACCCAGGAGGGATGGCAGATTCTAGCCCTGACCGATCACCCCAGCAGAGCCTTGCAAAAAGCCAGATGACCCCCTCTCCATGAGGGCCTCCATTTTCCACATCCGGATTCCCTCTTGTCAGAACTCCACCCAGCAGACCAGCCTATCACAGCCCAGCTCGTTGAGATCCACCCTGCAGCAGTCTTTTTTTAAATCTAGCTCAGGAATGCTGATCCAGAAACTCACAGACATGGGACAGAGCTGCTACTGGTTCTCCCCTGTGCCCAGACGCTCACAGGGCACCCAGGAGGGATGGCAGGTTCTAGTCCTGGCCCTCCACCCCAGCAGAGCCTTGCAACAAGCCAGATGACCCCCTGCTCCATGAGGGCCTCCATTTTCCACATCAAGACTTCCCTCTCATCAGAACTCCACCCAGCAGACCAGCCTATAACAGCCCAGCTCGTGCAGCTGCTTGCGGCCGCGTGGTTCATCGAGAAATGCTGGGTTTACAGATGACTACAAGAGTATGCTACCCACACGGCAGAGCCTGGCAAGCTACCCGTGTCATATTTGATATGCCAAATACCAGTAACAATTTTTAGACCTCATTCCCATGACTTGATGGAATGGTTTGAGGCTCTTTATGTTCCTGGAGCAAGCAGGTTCCCTTGGGATCTACTAGCATGAGATAGGACATATGGAGATGTTACTGGTGCCCACTAGAGCCAATCAATTATGAACGGGAAGACAGTGACCACTTATCACTTGTCTTCCTGTTATTCATCGATTTGCTTGAGTGGGCTCCAGTAACATCTCATTAGTTAGAAATGAGGTCCATTATTGTTACTTTTTTGACATACTAAATACAACACAGGTAGCTTAGCAGGTTCTACATTGGCTCTGGGTTCACCCAGGGGGCCCAGTCTTTCTCTATGTTAGAACATCAACCATCCAGGGTGCACAGGGCAGAGCCCTGGGTGTAGACAAGTAAATCTCCTGTCTGCCACCTGCAGACACAGCCAGGTACCACAGCCACACCTGCAACACCTCGAAGTGTAGGATTTAAAGTATAACTTGCATAAATTCAAGTAAAAATGGACAAACCCACCCCAGTTGGAACTTTTTTAGTACATATCACAAAATTTGATAAATCGATTAGACAAATGACATAGTGGTAGTCTGACCTAATCACAGAATAAACACAACTGAATATACACAAATGAAATATCACCCAAACAACAAGTACCAAAGTGACAATGTAATAGTTGATGAAACTCATGCCAAAGATACCAAACTATTTTAGGCATAGATAAAATGTATGTGTTGTCTCACTAGACTAAAATTTTGTTTTGTTGTTGTTGAGTTGCTCTCAGGTCAAATATGCAACCTAAGTGATGAGGAGCATAACACACTTAGAAGAAATCCCATTACTTCACAGATGCAAGTTGTGTGTTTTACCACTTGAACCACACCCTCCATCCCTCAGTTAAGAAAAGAAAGAAAAAAGCACAAGTAAGTTCCTACTTAGTTATATACAAAGGACAAGATCATACATCTTTGCCCATGGCAAATAAATGGATTTTAAAGACACTTTATGCATTTTAGACAAAAAAATATAGAAACAACCCAACATCCAGCAATAATATTGAGGGACATGGATAGAGCTTAGTGCTGGAATGCATGACTTTTTAAACAATTTTTTATTTTTACAGTTATAAGGATATACAATTAAAAAGTTCATATTTGGGTTCTGGTCATACAGTGTTCCAGCACCCATCCCGCCACCAGTGCCCATCTCCAACTACCAACGTCCCGGTTCCCTCCCTTCTCCCCAGCCCACCTCCATGGCAGGTTCTTTATTTCTTTCCTTTTTCTCTCTTTCTCTTTTCCTTCCCCTCCAGACTAAGGATTACAGAACATACATTAAAGGGTTGTCATGTGTATCTTTTTGCCTCTATTTAATGTTCAGTTCTAGGTTGGCATTAGTACCCTCGACAATTGTTAGCACACTGTGGAATGCATGACTTTATATCTAGAAACTGAGTATGTAACTTGCAAAACATGGTTCACTGAGCTCCACTAGTGAACCTAGTTGTGCCCCGACAAATCTCATGAACCCTGGGCTCAAGTAGTGAAGAACAACACTTTTTTGCTAGCCTGAGTACTGATTATCAGGCCTATATGCTCTTGAATGTAACCATCTTCCCTCCTGAGCAGGACTGAGAAGCCCCCCCAGGAAATAGGTAACTGTTGCAAATGTATTAGGCGAGATAACACAAGGTTTAATTATTATTGAATTCAACAACTTGGCTGACACTTGCATACATGTAATTTAATAAAAGAAGATTAAAATCATACATTTTTCTTAAGGGCCATATCTTGTACTACTCAGGTTTGACTCTTAGGTGTGTGCACACAAATGCTCCTGTTGATGCTCAAGAAACCATAGGTGGTGCCAGGTATTGAACTGTGTTGGCCACATGCAAGACAAATGCATAACCGGCTGTGTAAAGTCTCCAACTCCCAAACTGCATCTATTGGAATACAGCTGAGATAAATAGGGAGAGGTGACAGGAAACTTTATGAGGGCTATAAATGGTTTACATATTGATCTAAGTGGTGGTTAAATGGATATTTAATATTACAGAAATCTAGCAAGTTATTTAAGACTTTAGCACTTTAGAAATGTTATACTTCAACAAGAACAAAGGAGATATTATAATAAAAAAGAAAATGCTAAGAACTGCATATAGCAAAAATAGAAAGTAAAAATGAGTAGAAGGCAGGAAAATCTTAGAATTAATGAGCTAGCTGCACAAATAATTTACAAAATTTTACATAAAGTAGGCCATTAAGTTAAAAGATAAAATGGAAAGATAATGGAATGGAAAATATGCTACCAAACTTATTAATAGAAACAAAAATAGGGGCTTTTGATGCGAATCAGATTCAGAGTTCATTGACCTGACATATCTCAGAGCCAGGGTTGACCTTCTGACACTGCTAGTACACAAAACCAAAAACTAATAATCATTTTATTATAAATACCAAGCAAATCAATATTACTAAAAATAGTAATAAATGTGTCAGTATTAAAAGTTCCAAATAAGTATTGAAGGCACAATGTATAAGAGAAGGTAGACGGGGAAAGAGGAGGCAGAGGAGGAGAGAGGGAGAAAGAAGATGAAGCGAGGAAGATGAAGAAGATGAAGGCAAAGAAGGAGAAGCATTTAAAGAAGTAGAAGTAGAAAAAGAAGAGGAGGAAGAGAAGAAGAGAAGAGGATGAGGAGAAGAGAAGAGGAAGAGGAGAAGAAAAAGAAAGAGGAGAAGGAGAAGGAAAAGAAGAAGGAAGAGGAAGAGGAGGAGGAGGAAGAAAAGTGCCTACTATAAAGGCAGGTTGGGTGATGGAGGGTAGGGAATCTGGGAACACTTGTGATGGGAATTATGCACTGGTGGAGAGATGATTGCTGTAAAACTGAATTACCGACACCCATCATGAACATATTTGCAATTCTATATCTCATGGTGGTATAATTAAAAAAATGGGCACCTAAAACTTGAAGCAATCAGGTATACCTCCAAGGTGCACACAGGCTTCCTCAAGAGGCCTGAATTACTGCATAGTTGAAGTACAGGGCCTCCCACATAGAAAGAATACGGTGTGCTAATTCAGCTAACTCCATGTTCCTACAACTTTACATTTTGGTCTCATTTCCCACTTTCCTCTGAATCTCAAGATGATATATAATTTAGAAAGATCTAAATAAAAGAAAAATTGCAACCAAACATTTTTTAAGGAATTGAAATTTAAGTAAGGAACATTTATTTATTAACATTTACTAAGAACAAAGCGGAGCCCTTTTGGAACCTGCTGAGCTCCAGGGCTATTTCACATTCTATGTTAAGGGTTATTTTGTACAGTGCTCAGGGGACCAGGTCATTAGAGGGAAAAACAGGAATTATACACATGCAACAACAGACCATAACTTCTATACTAATTTTATTACTGGAAAAAAGCATTCTGAATGCATGGTCCATGGAGTTCTACACCCACAGATTTAAAAACAGCCAAGATTTGGTCAGATTTCTTTATGCAGGCAGGTGAAGCTTTGGGTTATTCTTAGAAAAAATTGATGGAAAGTATTTCTCCTGCAAATCTGTCTCCTTAATATTTTTAGCTTCAAAATGTCTAGAACAGCTAGAACATGTTTCAATAGTGTAGATTACACCTGTTCCACTTATCTTAGGCAAAAAAAATAGAAAACTTTCAAAAATAGTAGTTTGATTTTCATTTTTTGAAGTAAAATATCTTCTGAATATGAAAGCTGTATAAAAGTGACTATACAATCATTAAGGACCAATGAAACAGAATCTGAGGGAGAGAAAGATTGTATAGCAGGCAAGGTGCTTACTTTGGTTGCAGCTGACTTAGGTTGATCAATGGTACCACAAACAGCCCTCATGCTCTTCCCAGAGTTATCTCTGAGCAAAGAGCCAGGAGTAATCCCTGAGTTCTTCCAATATCAACAACATAAAAATGAAAACAGATTTTGAAGGATCCCTTACAATGAAGCATTTCTGGTCCAAGTAGAGATAGCTCAATAGATCTGAAACAAAATACAACTCAAGGAGAATTTAAACAATAAAAATCACATGCACAAACACACACACCACACACACAAACACATACACACAAACACATGTGACAAAAAAAAGCATTTTTTCCAAAATCATACTGAAAACACATTAAACGTTTTGATAATGAGATTGAAGCAGAAAGCTGGAAGGTCAACTTGTTTTGGCCACAGTTGAGAAAATACACTAATGTGCATATCGAAATTTTGTCCATTCTACAACTGTCTGCTATTGCCCACATTATTTTGATAAATGTTACAGATATATTTTTGTAGTAGAAAAATTGAAAAACATAACATTCTTACATAATGAAAATAGACTGTAGACAAATAGTAATAAAATCAAGTTCTCAAATTTAAACCTTTTATTCCCATCTCAAGTGGACATGTTAACTGTTTATTGCATAATAATAACTTTATTATTATTATGAACTAGTTCCAGAGGCCCCATTCACTCTCAATGGAACAAACATCTCTGAATGAAGCAGTTATGTGTACCTAGGTCGAAAAATCAACATGATGAATGACCTAAAACCTGAGCTGCGCAGGAGGAAGAGAGCAGCATGGAATGCCTTCCAAGGCATCAAAGATATAGCTAAAAGGGCAAAGAACTTCCAGCTTCCGGCACATCTCTTTGACTCCACCTTTCTCCCTGCATTAACATACGCCTCAGAGACCTGGGCCCTAGGAAAGCAGGATGAGAATGCTATTCGGGTCTCCCAGAGAGGAATTGAAAGAGCTATGCTTGGAATATCACGCTTCACTCAAGTGAGAGAAGGAATCGGAGTTCTGACCTCTGTCGCTATTCCAGAATCAGGGACGCTGTCTCGTTTGCCAAGGCATCGAAAATAAGATGGGCTGGATATGTAATGCGATTTGGAGACAACCGCTGGATTAGAGCCATTACCGACTGGATCCCACGGGATGTCAAAAGATCACGTGGTCGCCCACCTACAAGATGGTCAGACTTCCTTGTCAAGACCCTGAAGGAACGGTTTGAGGCTCTCCATATTCCTGAATCAACCAGATGCCATTGGGCTACATTGGCACATGATAGGGTCCAATGGAAATGTTACTGGCGCCCGCTCGAGCAAATCGATGAATAATGGGATTCAAGTGATCAATAATTTTATAAACTAAATTATTAGAATTTGTTACCATTCCCTATTTTATTTATATTGCATCAAATCCTTCCTTAAGCAGTGCTGGGGCCAGAGTGATAATACAGACTATACGACATTTGTCTTGAACTTAGCCCACCCAGGTTCAATACCCAGAATCTCAAGGACTTTTTAAAGCCCTCCAGGAGTGATCTCTTGGTGCAGACATGGTAGTTAACTCTGAGCATTGCTACATGTAGCCCCCAAACAGACCAACGTAAACCAAATAGCTGTGCAGTGTTTAACTTAGAAGGCTAAAATTTCCAGATATTTGTGATTTTAATATGCTGTGATTTTCTCACGAGGCTAATGAAAATGTATATTATGGGTACTATACTTCCAGGTTGAGTGTGGCTTGAGATTTTGTATTTGCTAGGTAATGATGTTCTGGACTCGTACTGCAAAAATCAGTGACTAATTGAAATATGAATTGGGAGGATACTTTTATAATGCCTGGTATATCTATAAGACTGAGGCTTAAGAGTGATTACAAGATACTTTTGGCTTTCTTTCTATCTCTGCACCTTTTATAAACTAATACTAGTATTTGTCAAATATATTAAAGTTTAAAAAAAATGGAAGGAAAGATCTAGCAAAGAGATTGCTCTTCACCTTAGACTTGGAGTGGTGCCTTGCCTTCCTAGTTTCCTGTTCTTACAGTACTGGTTTCCTTCGAATACACAGTTTTACTGAGAACTATTCTAAAAAGGAAAGATAAAGTAAATACTAATGCTGTCAGCCAGTGAGAATCCAAAGCTGAGGGAAAATCAAAATTAAATTTTCTTTTAATTCAAAAGATATCTGGCTCTTTTTTGGATACACTCAAAATTTTCTTAGTATCCTAACATTATGAATTGGGAAAAATGTCCTTTATCTTTACCAGATTGCAACCCAGAAATCAGTGCTTAAAAATTTGTTTTATAGACTAATACAGAGAAGAGTAAATACATGAAATGTTATAGGTTAGCCAGGAAAAATCAGAGATTTATTTTAAACAACTCTTATGACTTAAGCACCACAGCAGAGGTCTTTGGAGTCTATAATGATTGTCAAGGTACTACTGTATCCTTAAAGTATATGATAATTAGAACTCAATAAATTAGCAATTAACAATAAAGAAAAAAGTACCAGTTAACCCTTAAAGCATGTGAAAATTCTAACTCAATAAATTATAAATTAACAATAAAGCAATCTTACAATAATATGAATTCAAATAATGCAGTCTTATAATTCTGAATAAAGAGTACAATGGCTCATGTTGTAAGTCTTCTTATAGAACTCTTGCCAGCCCCACATAAAGAAAATATTATTAAAATTTTTTTATCTAATGTCTTATATATAATGCTTGAAGTAGATTGATTAACAAAAATAGAGTATTTGAATCAATGTTTCTAAAAACAAGATATACAAATAGCTAATAAAGAAATAAGAGATGCTCAATATCACTGCCATTAGGTAATTACAAATCAAAGTAATGCTATAGTAGCTACATATAATAAGATTGACAGTAGAAGCAAACAGGCATGCGGGCAAGAAAAACACTAAAAAATTATTGGCAAGGTTTTATTTTATATATATATATATATATATATATATATATATATATATATATATATATATATATAATTTCTATGTATGGTACATAGAACTCTGAAAAGTATCCAGGATTGCATAGAGGGACATGCAAGATATTTGTTTTTTTTCCTTTTAAATGATATTCTACACAACTTTTCCATTAATTTTAATTGTATAATGATAATATATTGTCTGTAAAACTTGAGGATACAGTTTTTAAAACTTTTGTGTTATTTTATAATGATTATGCATAACAATTAATATGTAATTTTTCTTCCTTTGTTCTAAAAATTACTGATATAGGGATAAATAGATAATTTAAGAGGCTGAAGAACATAGTTTCAATACAGAAAGTAGTGTTTAGTACTAGGCACTGTATGATTTCCTGAGTACTCCTACAAGCAACTCGAGGACAGAGTCAGAAATTCTAAAAGATCACAAGTATTGCTGTCTAACAACTTATCCTTTTCTCAAAATATTGGTGTAATAGACAGTAAATAATTTATTACAATATCTTATATAAACATGTGTATATGATTAACAAAACAGCAAGACAATGCCATAATATGTATCAGATTAATATCAAAATAATATTGATATTAAAACTTATATGAATACAAAAATAATATAAATTTTGGAGATGATTCTGGGGAATATTTTCCATAACTCAATGCAAATATACAAATACATCCTAACTTTAGGCACATACCTGACAACAATACACAAAATAAAACTTCAGACTCCAATGGTCACAATGGAAAAGAAATGCAGAACAATACCAGGGTTAGTGAGTGAAGATATTATCCCCGAAGACTTACCAGTCTTAATGAACTATCTCTCTGTAAGGAAGTTAGAGAGGATGGTTGAAGATGTATAAGGGCTCAAAGAAACAAAGGAATGTACGCCCAATAAACAGAAACATATGATCAGAATAATAGTACAATAGGTCAGGTTTTGACTGCTGTTTGAACACATTGTATTCTCATATGGCTACCAAGTATCAGGATTATTCCTGAGTTCATAGCCAGGAGTCCAGGAATAAACCAAGTGTATCACTGCATATCACTCAAAAAACAAAAAGAAAAACTCCCACAAAGAGAAATGAGGAAACGGCAAATAGCAATGACAAATATGAAAAATCTAGTCAAGTGTAATGAAAACTCACTGCAAGGCTTGAGCAGCAGAGTAATAGCTGCTGAGGACAGAATTGATGATCTTCAAGATGAGATGTAGAAAATCTCAAGACAACCCACTGTCTTCTCATTGTTCATCGATTTGCTCGAGTGGGCACTAGTAACATCTCTATTAGTCCTGTCACAGCAAGTGCAACCAAGGGCATCTACTTGCTACAGGGACAGGGGGAGCCCGACACCATTCCTAAGGTTATGGAACTGAGGTCCATAATAGTTACTAGTCTTTGGCATAAAAAGTAAATAAAACACGGTAGCTTGCCAGGCTTTACCGTGTAGGTGGTATAGTCTCAGTAGAAGGCTCTCAACCCGAGCATTTACTGATGAAACTTAAAGGGGGAAGATCAGCTTTTCTCTGGGATGGAGCTCTGAGGAACTATGGAGTCTGGATATTGTGAATGACTAACTGTATCATGTGTGGTTTTTTCAAGACAACCATGAAATATAGAAAAAACTTCCTCAAAGTAAATCAACAAATGAGGAGAAATTTGGGGTGAACTGAAGAGGAACAACATAGAAATAGTGTGATCCCAGAGGGGCAGAAAGACAACCTTGATGAAAAAGCTACAAAGACATTATTTGCTTAGAAATCCCTACCCAGATCCAGATCCAAAACAGTTCAAATAAATCCAAAAAAGATACTCCAAGACATCCTAATCAGAATGACTAAAACCATAGATAGAATGCCTAAAGCCACAAAGTCAAAAATGGTAATTATATAAAAAAGAAACTTCCTTAAAATTTACAGAAGACTTTTTGCCTGTATTTAATGCTAAGTTATATGTGGTAATAGCATGATAACCTCTAAGTATATATATATATATATATATATTACAATCCACAATATGTAAGAGAAGAAAGAGAGAAAGAAATAGAGAGAAAGAGAAAGAGAGAAAAGAGATAAAGATCCTGCCATAGAAGCAGGCTAGGGGCATCTTACCCACTCTAAATGCAGCTAGAGGTGTTTATATTTTTATAGAAATATGACTATACTGTAGCAGAGCAGCTAAAAGAAAGGCAAAAAGGGTAGATAACAGATAAAGATACTGACAGAGGTAATAGGATGAGTTAAACTGAAAGGAAAAAAAACAGTGCTGTTAGACTCTGAATGGCTGTTTCAATATCCTATGTCCAATCTACTTGATATTGAACAAGATAATGTTCTAATAAAGGATATAGCTGTGTTTCCTTGGTCTGCTAATTTCCTTACTCAAATATCTGTACCTATTATATCATTTATCTTTTCTTTCTTTTTATCATATTTCTATTATTGTCTTTCTCCTGAATTTTAACTTCCAACTTCTTTTATTTTTCAATTTAAAAATTACAATTATTAGATCAATAAATATCTTTAGACTTATAAATAATTTTAAGGTATAAAAGACTTTAGAAATCAAACAAGAAGTAATAGTAAATTGAATAACACTGATAGGTGAAAAAAATCTGTTTCCAAGCTAAATTACAGTAAGAGATATCTTCAACCCTGACAAAGTCTAGAACTAAGATATTCAACAAAATACTAGCAAACAGAATCCAAAGAATCATCAAAAAGATTATACATCACAACCAAGTAGGATTCATCCCAGGAATGCAAGGATGGTTCAACATTCACAAGTCAATCAACATAATACATCATATCAATAAAGAAAAAATAAAAACTGCATGATCCTATCAGTAGACACAGAGAAAGCATTTGACAAGAACCAGCAACCATTCATGATTAAAACCCTCCAAAAAATGGGAATTGAAGGAACCTTCCTCAAGGTAGTTACAGCCATCTACCAAAAGCCCACAGCAAGCATCATTCTCAATGGATAAAAATTGAAGCCATTCCCCTAAGATCAGGGACACGACAAGGTTGCCCCCTCTTACCTCTTTTATTCAATATAGTACTGGAAGTACTTGCCATAGCAATCAGAGAAGAAAAGGACATTAAGGGAATCCAGATAGGAAAGAAAGAAGTCAAGTTATCACTAGTCAAAGATGATATGATATTATACCTAGAGAGCCCTAAACACTCTACCAAAAACTCGTAGAAACAATAGACACTTAGAGTAGAGTAGCAGGGTACAAAATCAATATCCAAAAGTCGGTAACTTTCCTATATACAAATAACTGAAAGAGAGGAAAGAGACATAAAGAAAATGATTCCATTCACAATTGTGCCACAGAAAATTAAATACCTAGGAATCAGTTTGATGAAGAACCTAAAGAATTTCTACAAAGAGAACTACAAAACAATACTTCAAGAAATAAAAGAGGACACAAGGATATGGAAACACTGTCCCCTGCTCATGGATTGGGAAAATCAGCATGGTCAAAATGTTAATACTCCCTAGCGCTTTATACAGATACAATGCCATCCCTATAAGGATACCCATGATATTCTTCAAAGAAATTGACCCAACACTTCTGAAATGTGTATGGAATAACAAACCCCCACAGATAGCTAAGGCAATCCTTGGGAAAAAGAAGATGGGAGGCATCACCTTTCCCAACTTCAAACTCTACTACAAAGCAGTGGAAAGTAAAACAGCATGGTCACTACACTTGATCACTTGACATGCCGTTATTCATCAATTTTCTCGAGCAGGCAACAGTAACATTTTCATTTGACCCTATCACATGCCAGTGTAGCCCAATGACATCTGGTTGCTTCAGGAATACAAAGAGCCTCAAACTGTTTCTTCAGGGTCTTGACAAAGAAGTCTGACCATCTTGTAGGTGGGCGGCCACGTGATCTTTTGACATCCCGTGGGATCCGGTCGGTAATGGCTCTAGTCCGGCGGCCATCTCCAAATCACATTACATGTCCAGCCCATCAGATTTTTGATGCCTTGGCAAACCAGACAGCGTCCCTGACTCTGGAACAGTGACGGAGGTTGGAGCTCCGGATGGCTTCTCTCACTTGAGTGAGGCGTGATATTCCAAGCATAGCTTTTTCAATTCCTCTTTGGGAGATTCAAATAGCATTCTCATCCTGCTTTCGTAGGGCGTATGTTAATGGTGGAGTCAAAGAGATGTGCTGGGAGCCGGAGGTTCTTTGTCCTTTTAGCTATTTCTTCAATGATTTTGAATGCATTCCATGCTGCTCTCTTCCTCCTTAGCAGCTCAGGTTTTAGGTCGTTCATCATGTTGACTTCTCAACCTCGGTACACATAACTGCCTCATTCAGAAATGTTTGTTCCATTGAGAATGAATGGGGCCTTTGGAAGGAGTTCGTTTTTCATGAACATAGTTTTGCTGAGATTCAGCTGTAGACCAATTTTTCCACATTCTCCATTAAAGTCAGCCATAATTTGTGCTACTTGGCTAATTTTTGGTGTTATTAGAATGGTGTCATCAGTGAAGCAGAGGTGGTGGAGTTGCCGACCATCTATCTTCACTCCCATATCTTCCCATTTTGATTGTCACATGATGTTTTCGAGGGTGGTTCTGATGAGTTTTGGTGAAATGGCATCACCCTACCAAACCCCTGTTTTGATATTTATGATCACTTCCTTGTAGAATGGTGAAATCCTGGTGGTGAGTCCGTAATACAGCATGGTATTGGCATAAAAACAGACCTGAGGACCTATGGAATAGAGTTGAATATCCTGAAAACCAACCTCAAATACATGGACAATTGATCTTCGATAAAGGAGCAAAAAGTATGAAATGGAGCTAGCAAAGCCTATTCAACAAGTGGTGCTGGGAAAAGTGGGCAACTGCATGTAAAAATATGAGCTTGGACCTCTGTCTAACACCATGTAAAATATGAACTTGGACCTCTGTCTAACACCATGTACAATAATAACATCAAAATGGATTAAAGATCTCAATATCAGACCTGAATACATAAAGTACATTGAAGAAAACATAGAGAAAACCCTCCACGACATTGAAGCTAAGGACATCTGTCTGGGACCCCGCGGCGACATCTTCAAAGAAGAAACATCACTAACAAAACAACCAAAAGAAAAGATTATCACATGGAATTACATAAAGCTAAAAAGCTTCTGTACCTCAAAAGAAACAATGACCAAGATACAAAGAAGTCGACAGAATGGGGAAGAATATTCACCCAATACCCATCTGATAAGGAGTAAATATCCAGGATATATCGAGCAATGGTAGACTTTACAAGGAGAAAACAGCCAAACCCATCCAAAAACGGGGAAAAGAAATGAACAGAAACTTCGACAAGGAAGAAGTTCGAATGGCCAAAAGACATATGAAAAAATGCTCATCATCATTAGTCATCAGAGAGATGCAAATCAAAACAACAATGAGATATCATCTCACACCTCAGACACTGGCACATATCCCGAAGAGCAAGAACAACAAATGCTGGGTGGATTCAGGGAAAAAGGGACTCTCATCCTTTGTTGGTGGGAATGTCGACTATTACAGCCTTTCTGGAAAACAATATGGACATCCCTCCAAAGACTAGATATTGAGCTCCCATTTGACCCAGCCATACCACTCCTGGGAATATACCCTGGGAAGCCAAAAATATGCAACAGAAACACCATCCCTACTTTTATGTTCATAGCAGCATTATTCACAATAGCCAGAATCTGGAAACAATCAGTGTCTGATTATCGATGACTGGATAAAGAAACTTTGGTACATCTACACAATGGAATACTATGCAGCTGTCAGGAAAAATGAAGTTATGAAATTTGCCTATAAATGGATGGACATAGAGCTGATCTGTTGAGTCAAATTAGCCAGAAAGAGGGAGACAAATATAGAATGACTGCATTTATTTGCATGACATAAATATATATATGTACATATTATGTTACCAAAATTCAAGGTCAGGTAAAGCATGGAACAGGAGGTTTTGTCAAAAGTGGAAATTATCACAAATGTGTGGGAGTAAGAGGCTAGGTAAGAGAATTGACAGTGTGCTAATAGTTGTCGAAAGTGCTAATACCAACCTAGAACTGAGCACTAAATACAGGCAAAAAGATACACATGGCAACCTCTTCATGTATTTATTGTAATCCACAATGTGGAAGGGAATGAAAAGAGAAAGAGAGAGATAGGAAGAGAGAAAGAATTTAAGAACCTGCCACAGAGGCAGGCTGGAGGGGGAGGGAATCGGGGACATTGGTGGTGAAAAAATGGCACTGTTGGAGGGGATGGGTGCTGGAACATTATATGACTAAAACCCCAAATATGAACATCTTATGAACATCTTTGTAACTGTATATCTCACAGTGGTATAATTAAAATATTTTAAAAAGTGAAAGTGAGTTTATGTAATCATTTAAGATTAAAATTTGGGATGGAGTGATAATCCAGCGGTTAGGGCGTTTGCCTGTGCCAGCCCAGGTTCTATCCCCGGCATCCCATATGGTCCCCCGAGCACCGCCAGGAGTAATTCCTGAGTGTAGAGCCAGGAATAACCTCTGAGCATTGCTGGGTGTGACCCAAAAATAAATAAATAAATAAATAAATAAATAAATAAATAAATAAATGTAAAACTTGTAATACTCTCATGGTATGTGGATTTTGAAAAGTCAATAAAATTCTTGGGATAATGAATGAACATAAATAGAGGAAACAAAGGTGAAATTTAAAGATGAGTCTGCATGTTCAATCCTGCCCTCAGCCAAAAATTTATACAAGTGTTTAGGTTAGCATTTTTGCTTCAGTTTCCACACAGAAAATTCATTTCTTCCAAACTGGTATTATTGCTTACTTAATTAAAATTTTTTGTAAACATTTCAGCAATCTATGAAGATATATTCAAGCATATAATAAATATATTGTAATATAAGTAGTTGATTATAACATGATAGCATATCACACATACATTTACATATATATATATATATATATATATATATATATATATATATCCATGCAATAGTGGGCTATAAGAAATACGTAATGCTATCATTGAATGAGTGCAATTTTGTAATATTTTATATCACTGTATCAATGTATCATTGTCTTCCCACTCATCATCAATTTGCTTGAGCAGACACCATTAACATCTCCATATGTTCTGTCTCATGCTAGTAGAGCCCAAGGGCATCTGCTTGCTCCAGGAATATAATGAGCCTCAACCCATTATATCGGGTAAAGAGAATGAGGTCTATAATTTTTACTGGTATTTGGCATATCAAATACACACTGGTAGCTTGTTAGGCTCTGCCGTCGCGGGTGGCATACTCTTGTAGTCACCTCTAAATCCAGCATTTATTGATGAACCGCGTGCATCATAGATGAACTGGGTGGAGTTCTGAATAGAGGGAAGTCTGGATGTGGAAAATGGCGGCCCCTCATAGAGTGGGGGTTGTCTGGCTTGTTCTGCGAGGCTCTTCTGGGGTGGCGGGCCAGGGCTAAAACCAGCCATCCCTCCCGGATGCCTTGTGTGCGGCTGGGCACAGGGAGAGCCGATATAAGCTCTGCCCCATGTCTGTGCATCTCTCAATATTTTATATGCCAGTAGTATTTATATAGTAAAATGCATACTAGCTTGCTTGTTCAACATATTTCTTATTTTTGATCCAACTTGTTATTATTTAGGGTTGTTGTCAGGAATATACAGAGCAGTGCTCAGCATCTGTTCCCTGATCTGCGCCCCTGGAATGACATGTGGCTGGGAGATTAAACTGGGCTTGACCTCAGCAAGTCAAATCTCTAAATATCTGTATTACCTCTATGGACCATATTTTTATTCACATTTAGTTTTAGAAAGTTACCTTCATTTGATTTATACTGAGTTTAAATATTTATAAATATTTTATTTATTGAAAAGTTGTAATTTAGTCTATATATGCATGTATTATCTTCATGAAAATTTCATATATATCATATCATAAATGAAACTGATATGCATCTGGACTAATAAAATACACTGAATTTAAAATGAGAGCTAATAATATTTTGTCATTTTCTTATGTCACTTAAACTTACTCACAAATACCATTAAAAAAATTATTTTCTCTCTCATCAAGTATTTAAAAAAAATTGTTCCTCGGCTTTATCACCCCAAACATTTTCTTCTCCAAATCTAAATGGAATTCTATAATAACAAAAAACACACAAAAATACAAATTGAATTTCTTAGTATATAGAATAAATTTTTTCATTTTCCTGAAACTGATATGCCAGATACCAGTAACAATTATAGACCTCATTCCCATGACCTGATGGAATGGTTTGAGGCTCTTTATGTTCCTGGAGCAAGCAGGTGCCCTTGGGTTCTACTTGCATGAGACAGGTCATATGGAGATGTTATTGGTGCCTGCTCAAGGAAATTGAAGATGAACGGGAAGACAGTAATTTTCCTGAAAACTGAAAGTTCATCCACTACTTGGTCCAAATTCAAACATCACTTATTCTACTAGGAATAATGTTTATTGCTGACACTATATATATATATATATATATATATATATATATATATATATACATATATATATATATATATATATATATATATATATATATATATATATATATATTCTTTTTGGGTCACACCCAGCGATGCTCAGAGGTTACTCCTGGCTGTTATATTCAGGAATTACTCTTGGTAGTGCTAGCGGATCATACGGGACACAGGGATCGAACCCAGGTCAGCTGCATGCAAGGCAAATGCCCCACCTCCTCGCTGTGCTGTCACTCTGGCCCATACAATGTAATTTTAAATAATATTTAATTTCTATTAGTATGGCATAATTTTCTCCATTTTCTTGAAACTACCGAATGCATTTTATCCAAGAATATTGTCATGAAAAAGGAGTGACTGTATTATTTCTGAAATGTTAGAAGACATTCAAACTGCAGGTGATATTGTTATAACAGCAATAATCCCAATTTTAAATAATTTTTTCACTAGGAAAACATGCCCTTAAAATGAATGCATCCAAAAGCAATGCTAAATATTTAAAAACAACTTTTCAAACTTATAGACTATTAAATTTGTCATGTGTGTCCTTTTTTCCTATTATTTAAAATCCTATATATTTCTGTATTTCTTCTATCCGGTGAACCTTAAATTATACCATTTTATCAAAATTATAAAGTTTCCAATTAAGCTAAAATCCAAACACAAAAAAATGAGGATTCATGTTATATAAAAATAATAAAGTTTTCAAACCCAGGGATAAAATTTTTATGATCCATAAAGTTCTTACACTGCTCCTTTTATTTCTATTCTAAAATTATTGTAAATGTACTACATAATGGGCAATCGCTTTATCATGTTTAAAGCTAGATGGCTTTTTCAAAGCATCAATTCATCCTCCTTATTTTAACCACTCAGTATTGAAAATGTCTAAAATCTTAGAAAATCATTTTTATTCTATGGTTGGTAATACTCTACATTTTACTGGAAATGGCATAGCTTTAAAAAGTTCTCATTGTGGACATGTGGATCAGTTTTAGCTCAGAAAAGAAAAAGAAGAATGCTAAAGCATAATCCTTTCTGTATATTTCTGTAAATGCAGAAAGTGTTGGAAGAAATATATATAATAATAGAGAAATGAATATGTCTTTCCAGATTGCTCTTGGAGATATTTAGGAAAACAAATGTCTCTATAAAACAAACATGAATATATTTCAAACAACACATAATTCAAAATAATCCTAGATTTATTTAAGAATGTTTTTCTCTAATCTGGTCTCTCTTTTGTATCTGAAAATTACAGAATAATATTTTTAAATTGCCGCTATTTAAAATTTCTCAGTATTTCTGAGTGCTTTTCTAAATTAGCAATTCTTAATCCAAAAAGATTGTTGACAGAACTGACTCAAGCACATCAGCTCATACACAATATGTTGTCTCTTCTTCGGAATTGCACATATTGTTTTTCTTCCTCTTGTGGATGTTTGTTTGAAGGATGAATAGGTCATTCTTAGCAGGAGAGCTCTACCATGTGACTGCCAAATACAGAAGACAGATGAGCCAGTTCCATACAGACTACAAATTATGCATGCTGGATAAATCTATACTCATATTTGCATTTGACCTGAGCTTCAACTTTAAAAAATAGATTTAACAGAAATTATATGGAAACTCAAAAATTGTTTTGCTAGGAAGCAAACAAGTTATGCAATGCAATTTAAAAAAAGAATGTTTCCTCTGCTAGAAAGAGATCACATTAGCAATGAAATACTATATGTCAGTCTGAACTGAAGCCCAAATTCAAGAACATATTGTACACAAAACTTCTGAAATCTGTTTATCTGCTGAGTGATTGATAGCTATTGCTGCTTTTTGTAGACCTTAGGGCGGCAGTGACTTTCCATCGTTTATCATTAGAAAATATTCTTTGTATTGAAAGTTACATCCCTTTGAGGATCAGTGGATAACTGTCCATGTTGCTGCTACAAAAGCAGAGTTGATTTCAAATGAAGTCCAGCAAATTATTTGGTTGTACTTGCAAATTATAATATAGCAATTGCTTTTATTTACTGGTCTGTAAAATATATGCCTCATAATGACACTTAATTTATCAGCCTCGGCTAAGAAATGCCTCACCTAACATAATGTTTTACTATTATTACGTTGTTAAGTACTTTCCTTATCATGTCTTCTCTCTTTGTTTCAGGCAATATTTATTTATTTATTTATATTAGTGACTGCACTGAAATACTCAAGGGTTATTGCCTTGATAATTCTGATGATTGTATTGGAAGTGCTCAAGGTGTATGTGATACGAAAAGTTAAACCTGAGGGCATTTTTATTATTGTTTGTTTGGGGGCCACACTTTATGGTGCTCTGGACTTACTCTTGTCTCTGTGTTTTTTTTTAATTTTTTATTATACTACCGTGAGGCATACAATTACAAAGGTGTTCATAATTGGTTCTTGGTAGTGCAGTATACCAGCACCCATCCCTCCACCAGTGCCCCATTTCCACCACCAATGTGCCCCACCCCCTCCCGCCCATCCCCAGGCTGCCTAAATAGCAGGTACCCCAGTTTCCTCTCTTTCTCTCTCTGTCTCTCTCTCTCTGTCTGTCTCTGCATCTCTCTCCCTCTTTCTTTTATACATTGTGGCTAGCTCTTGACTGGATCCAAAGTTCATATGGGATGACAGGGATCTAACACAGGTACTCTGCAGTCAAGGCAAGTGTCCTTCTTCCATCTGCCTTGGACCTGAGGCTACTTTATGCAAAGCAACACCTCAGTCATGCGATTTATCATCTATCTTTTTAAAACCCATTAGCATACCAACTGTGGCATTTTTTTTTTTTTTTTTTTTTTTTTTTTTTTAGGATTGTGGTGATTACAATTCTTTTTTTTTTTTTTTTTTTTTTTATTTTTATTTTATTTTTTTTTTTTTAAACATTTTATTATACCACCGTGAGATATACAATTGCAACGTTGTTCACACTTGGGGGTTTCGGTCACACAGTGTTCCAGAACCCCGCCCTCCACCAGTGCCCATTTCCCACCACCAATGTCCCCAATTCCCCCCCGCCCCCCCCCACATCCCGCCTAAATGGCAGGTTCTTTATCTCCTCTCCTCTCCCTCTCTCTCTCCTCCTTCTCCCCACACATTGTGGGTTGCACTCACGCACACTTAGAAGCCATCATTTGCATTTTTTTGTCTGTCCTTAATGCTCAGTTCTATGTTAGCATCAGAACTTTAGACATTTATTCACTCATGTTCCTTTCTCTATCTAAACCAACCTCTGACTCCCACCCGCTTGTGGTAATTTCCACTTTTGGTAAGATCACCTAGTATATTTATGCCATGCAAATAAATGCAGTCATTCTATGTCTCTCCCTTTCCTTCTGACTAATTTCACTCAACATGATTCTTTCCATATCCATCCATTTATAGCAAAATTTCATAACTTCATTTTTTCTGACAGCTGCATAGTATTCCATCGTGTAGATGTACCACAGTTTCTTTATCCAGTCATCAGTTCTCGGGCATACTGGTTGTTTCCAGGTTTTGGCTATTGTGAACAGTGCTGCTATGAAAATAAAAGTGCGGATTGTGTTTCCGCTGTGCGTTTTGGCTTTCCAGGGTATATTCCCAGGAGCGGTATGGCTGGGTCAAAGGGGAGCTCAATTTCTAGTCTTTGGAGGAATGTCCATATTGTTTTCCAAAAAGGTTGTACAAGTCGACATTCCCACCAACAGTGTATGAGAGTCCCCTTTTCCCCACATCCACGCCAGCACTTGTTGCTTTTACCCTTTTGGATATGGGCCATTCTCTGTGGTGTGAGGTGATATCTCATTGTTGTTTTGATTTGCATCTCTCTGATGATTAGTGATGATGAGCATTTTTTCATATGCCTTTTGGCCATTCGGATTTCTTCCTTGTCAAAGTTTCTGTTCATCTCCCTCTCCCCATTTTCTAATGGGGTTGGCTTTTTTTTTATATAGCTGTACCAGTGCCTGATATATCCTGGATATTAACCCCTTATCAGATGGGTATTGGGTGAATATTCTTTCCCATTCCGTCGACTGTCTTTCTATCTTGGTCACTGTTTCTTTTCGAGGTGCAGAAGCTCTTCAGTTTCATGTAGTCCCATATATTTATATTTTCTTCTAGTTGCTTTGCTAATGGTGCTTCACCTTTGAAGATGTCTTTAGCATCGATGTCGTGGAGGGTTTTTCCTATATTTTCTTCAACATACTTTTATGGATTCAGGTCTGACATTGAGATCTTTAATCCATTTTGAACTGATTTTTGTGCAAGGTGTTAGACACAGGTCCAAATTCATTTTTTTACATGTAGCTGTCCAGTTTTCCCAGCACCACTTGTTGAAGAGGCTTTCCTTACTCCAGTTTGGACTCTTTGCACCTTTATCAAAGATTAACTGATCATGTCTTTGAGGGTGGGTGTCAGGATACTCAACTCTATTCCATAGGTCCACCGGTCTGTTTTTATTCCAGTACCACGCTGTTTTAATTACTGCTGCTTTGTAGTACAGTTTGAGGTTGGGAAAGGTGATGCCTCCCATCTTCTTCTTCCCAAGGATTGCTTTAGCTATCCGTGGGGGGGCTTATTATTCCATATGAATTTCAGAAGTGTTTGGTCAATTTCTTTAAAGAATGTCATGGGAATCCTTATAGGAACCGCATTGAATCTGTATCAACGCTCTAGGGAGTATTACCATCTTAACAATGTTAATTCTCCCCATCCATGAGCAGGGAGTGTGTTTCCATTTCCTCGTGTCCTCTTTTATTTCTTGAAGCAGTGTCTTGTAGTTCTCTTTGTATAGATCCTTTACACACTTGGTTAAGCTGATTCCTAGGTATTTGATTTTCTGTGGCACAATTGTGAATGGAATCAATTTCTTAATATCCCTTTCTTCTTCTTTCGTTATTTGTGTATAGGAAAGCCACCGACTTTTTGGGTATTGATTTTGTACCCTGCCACTCTACTATACCTATCTATTGTTTCTAAGAGTTTTTTGGGTCGAGAGTTTAGGGTTCTCTAGATATAATATCATGTCATCTGCAAATAATGATAGCTTGATTTCTTCCTTGCCT
>JAJIBD010030378.1:0-2500 GCA_021461705.1 Cryptotis parvus
CATGTGTGCTCTTCCCTTCTCCCTTTTATTGTTCAGTTAGGGTTGTGGGTGGGGGTGTCACACCTGGTGGTGCTCTGAAACCACTCCCAGTAGTTATCAGGACCAGGAACTGAATTTAGGGGCTCCTGTTTCTAGGCAATGTGCTCTAGCTCTTTGAGCCATCTGCTGGGCCCTTATCTTCCCTTTAGAGTAGACCCAAGTTTGCATATGGTAACTGTAATGAGGAGTCCCAAGGAATCTGAGGTGTGTCACTGTGATTTTACCTTGTGAATGAACAGTAAAGTGTTCTAATTCAGAGCCTTGAACTTGTCCTCACTCTGAAAAATACTGAGACCTTAGGTTGCAATTCACACACAGGAAGGATTTGATTGATTTTCTCTCTGCTCCTTTCCCAGAACTTGTACCCTTATGAAGCTCTTTTTTCTCCTTGAAATGTTATAGGACTGTTTTTCCTAAAGGAAATGAAACCTCCATGAAAGGAATTACTTCCTAACTATCTTTGACCAGGTGGTAGGAGAGAGTAAAGCCATCATTCTCTCTGTCTGTCTGTCTGTCTGTCTGTCTGTCTTTTCTCTCTCTCACATTAAATTTCAAATTATCAAATTTTTTAGCTGTGCCTAGGAGATATTCTCAATTAACAACTTTTTAATTAACCAGCTAATAGTTTGTTAATAGGTCAAGAAGTATAAGCATTCCATATAAAAACACATGTTACTTGCACACCTTCTCATTGTAAACAGTCTTCCCATCTAGAAGGGTCACTATGTTCATACTCACAGAAAATAATAAACTATACATTAGTAAATTCAAAATAGGTAGTAATGGGGCTGGAGCGATAGCCAGTGGGTAGAGAGCGTTGCCTTGCAGCGGCCAGCCTGTGCCAGCCTAGGTTCGATCCCGGCATCCCATATGGCCGAGCACCACCAGGAGTAATTCCTGGAGTGCAGAGCCAGGAGAAACCCCCCTGAGCATTGCCAGGTGTGACCCAAAAAGCAAAAAAAAAAAAATAGTAGTAATATTTAACTTCTCCTTTGAAGAGAAAAATAAAAAATATTACTATACAAAGAAAATAATGCATTTTCCAAGGAAGTTTAATGAAATCAGCTTTTCACTGATTTTCTTTTGTTTGACTAGGTTTCATTTCTTCCTTTGAATCTCTACACAAATAAAAGTATTGTTGTTTTGTGTGCTATTCAATATAATTTGGTTGCAAATAATGACTGATAACCAACTGAAAATGACTTAAGGAGGGAAAAGAATTTTTGGCACTTATAGTTGGGAAATTCAAGGATAAACTGTTCTAAGATTTTAAGTTTCAGATTGTGTCTTCCACACTAGGTTCTCTTACAACTCCAGCCTTATTCCCAGATATGTTCTCACCATAAAGTGTCAGGAAGATGCAACACAGCAAACTTTCATCAAATGCAGCATTTTTTATTAATTGAGCAACTGCAATGCAAAGAGAAGTTTTCACGAATCTAGCTGGCAAATTCTTTGGACTAGAATTGGTTCAATGCCTAATTGCTCAGTTCCTAGTCATGTGATCCTCACTGACACGAGGGTATGAGGAAGAGAGGGAGAGAAAACTAGAAAACTAAGACCTTATTCCCAGATAAGGAGAGAAGGAGAGAACAGACAGTTACCAGCAAATTGAAGCAAAAATCCACTCTTAAAGTAATTCCCTTGTTCCAGTGGTGTTTCTTTTTTGGAGTTCTCAAGAGTTCATTATGTTCTCAGATTTATGGGTTACCCACCCAATAAAGAGTTCTATGATTACCAAAAAAGGCCATATAAGAACTAAAATTCTTTATAAAAAGCAAGATGACTGACAATTTTCCAGTAACGTTACTACTTTAATCAGAACAATGTAGTTATAAGCTATTACTACCAAGTGTTCTCCACACAAGATCGTATAAACAAGCCATTTCCTGGAAGAGTTAAAAATGACAAACTAATTAGTATAGAATAAAGAGACGGATGTTTTTATCTCCAGAACATTCATAAATTTAAGGCAATTTATGTAGCACTCAGCTTTGTCATAATCAGTATGTCAATAGCTTTTATTTTCTGTAGGAAAGATAGGAAGAACACTATTTGGCATCTTTTTCTGGTAACAAAAGCACATTTTCCTACATTACCTTCTCACCTAACTTTATTTCCCCATATTAGGACTCTGTGGGCACTGAAGATTTTAACTCACCCATGCTGATTTCCTGTTATGGACGAGGCTTGATGCTAATGTGAGGTATGTTGCATTTCTTATATGCTATGCTATAATTATGGCCATTTATAATATTGGGCTTCTGGAAAAATACATTATAGTTATAAAGCTAATTGATGTGGATGCTCTTCAATGTTTTTATATTGAATCATCAGTGTGATACTGTTTGACTAGTTTTTTTTTTTTGATTAAATGATAAATATAAGTTGACTATAAATGTGTCTAGATGCCTGAACAGAAGAGTCTGCATTATAGGATATATTATTACAAGCAAATAGA